>JAIQCU010000058.1:0-120783 GCA_022114935.1 Leptestheria dahalacensis | reverse complement strand
AAGTGCCTAATGTTATCTACAGCTATGTGCTGTTGCGTTACAGGTTTCTGGCGCGCCACCGTGATTCGCTTTTGGAAAAAAGCAAAACCGAACGTCATTATTCGCATAGGAAGCAGTCAAAACTCGTTTCAAGTAAAAAAAAGTGAGGATGAGGAAAACGAAAGTGTGATATTTTTATCTCATGTGTGCCATTTTAAAATATTTTTCTGCAGATAATCTCGGAATAAAAACAGACTGCCTACAAAGTCCGTTCCCCTTTTCAATTTATTAATATAATTACAATATCGTATAACGTTTCAAAAATATGTCTAACTCACAGCTGAAGTATTTACATGTATTATTTGCACAAAATGTGTAGACAAAACTTGTAAAAAAGAATTAATAACATGCTGCATACGCCGTTTTCCAATATGCTTCTTGGGCTTGCATAGATCTGGCGCTGTTCGCAGCGCCTCTAGCGGCCGGCCACGCACCTTGGCCGCATCGCTCCATTAGAAAGGACCCCCCAGTTGCAGTACCTTCTACTTATATATTGTGACATTACGTAAAAAATTCAAAAGCGTTTTCCGTCCAGACTAAACTTCTGTCTTTAATTCTTCATTGAATTAACAAATTGTTAAGTAATTATGGCTGTAGCTTTGGTTCAAGGTGCCAGCCGAGGTCTCGGGCTGCAGTTCACAAGAGTTCTAGCCGCTCGCCCCAATGTCGGGAAAGTCATCGCCACCAGTCGAACCGCTGAGGATTCAGAAGGTCTTCACGAGTTACAAGCAGCTCTACCGGGGAAAATTGAACTTTTAAACCTCGATGTAACTAAAGAAGATGCTATTAAACAAGCTGCAAGTCGCGTCGCAAACACCAATGGAGGGAAACTGGATCTTCTCATCAACTGCAGCGCGATCCTACACCCCTCGGGTAGAGGGGAAACGGGGCTTAAGGATGTTTCCTTTGAGGTTTTCTCATCACTCATTACAAAATAGCGTATAAATATGCAGCTGTGGTATGTGTGTACAATAGGGTCTCCAACAAACGCTAGCCGTCAACACTCTGGGACCGTTACTCATGGCAAAGTACTTTTCCCCGCTGCTCTTGAAGAGCTCGGGAGAAATCGGGAACTCGACGGCAGCAAAGAAGCATGCGGGAGTTCTTGTTAATGTAACGGCCAAGGTTTCGTCAATATCAGGTATGAATCAACTTACTCCTTACTTAGTATTCGATGATTTACCATTCACTTGAACTTTTAGACAACAAACTTGGCGGTTGGTACAGCTACCGACTTTCCAAGTGCGCGTTGAACATGGCGACCAGAAACCTGTCGATTGAACTCGGCCGAGGCAAATCTAAGGTCATCTGCGTGGCGTTGCACCCTGGTATGCAAATTGTACCTATTCAACCTTTTTAGTGACAATGACCGGAATTTACAATTAACAGGGACAGTTGACACCGACTTGTCTCGGCTTTACCATAAAGGAGTTCCTGCCGATAAACTTTTCTCCACAGAGAAATCTGTCAACTATCTGATGGAAATCATCGACAGCCTTACCGCTGAAGATTCGGGGAAATTCTACGCGTACGACAAGACAGAAATTCCTTTTTAATAGCTGATGTACTGTATCCCTTGTACGATGTTGGAGTTAATAAACACATTTTAGATTCAAAAATGATTTCATAAAAAACCTGCAAGAATTTTTTTTGATTAAGAGGTAAATTAAATTATCAACAACCAAAGATGATATGCAAATTTTTAATTAAATCCCTGTATTTACTACTCATATACTTTTATGAAATGTATGTCATTAATTCAATAATTATTCATTAAATTAATGAATAATAAAATAATAATAATACTAAAAGATACTTAAATTGAAAAATAACTGAAAATTGGCGATTGATAGAATATTAATTTAGCTATATTATTTACTTGATAAAGTAAAAAGTAACATAATATAATAATAAATTTAATAATGTAATATAATATAATAGTAAGTAACTAAGTATAGAAAGTAATAAAGTATAAAGTGAATTTCGAATTCCTACAGCGCGTAAGTGGAAATACTATGTTTCTGTGGTCCAAAGATCAGAGTGGAAACACTGTCGGCACTTGTTTTGATAAATACACCCTTGAAACTGGAAAGATTCCATATTGCCATCTAGGCTGCATTTAGGCGTTAACAAATTAATAGCAGACGGAGACGTACGCCCCAAGTTGCTGAAATTACCTCTCCGCCTTTTAGTTTAAATTACCATATTAACATACCAATTACTCCCTTATTCTTGGATAAATCTAAACTTTTATCTTAAAATATTTTTCAATATGGCATCGGATGTCTTTCAAATGGGAGAAATGGAAGCGCAGAACGATAACGTAAATGACAACTCCAATGAAGGTTTGCAATTGTAAAATATTTGGGTTTGATTTTACTTATGAGAAGTGCTCGTTAAAGCAGAAACGGAGGTTCCGCTGCACGTCGGCAACACCGCCCGCAGTGAACAGGAAGTCCCGAAAACCAACGGGGAGGTTAGCGAGCTGTTATTTCCACTGCCCGAGCAGATGCCGCTGGACGAAGGTCCCAAGTGCTGGGAGCTGAATTACCGCGAGGCAGCCATCTTTCTCGAGGAGGGGCTCAATAACGACAAGTTCACCACGCACCCGCGCTGCCGTGAAGCACTGCCAACCTACTTGCTCGTGCATAACAAATGGTATTGATAATTATCTGAAATAGGATAACGACTAACGTAACTAATATTTTGTAGGTATTACCTACTTGATCTGTTTGCTTCCCTCCTTCTGGCCTCGCTGGTGTTGGTTGAAAAGCCCGCCCATCCGTTTTTCAGAGTAACGTTTACAGATATCAGATTTTAATTAACGTAAACTCACGGGTAGTTCAACATAAACAGCTATCCGTCGGAGTGCACACGAGTATCGAGCTCCTGGCGCTCGTCATCATCAGCGTGGAGCTGGTCATGAAGCTGCGCTGGCTCGGGTGCGGAATCTTCACGACGCACCCCCGCTCCATGGTCAAGGTACATTCTCAAAAGTTGCAAAATCCTTTCGAGTTAACCTTTATAATGGCTGTTTCAAGGCGGTCACCCTGCTGATCATGTTGGTAGAGGCCATCGTCGTCCTCGTCCGCCAGAGCTCGCACTTCCGCGTCACCAGAGCCATTCGACCCATCTTCATCGTGGATAACTATTATAGCAACGGAGTTCGCCGCTATTTGCGACAAGTATGCATACGGTGCTATCGTGAATACACCAATAATTATAATTATATTAGTAAACAATAAAAATACTAAATACAGTTAATTATTTGTAATAGAATATATAATTATAGTAAGACATTTAATGCATTTCAGTATTATGTCTATTATTTAGGATTACTTATTTATTATTAGTTAATGAAATATTCCGATATTTAACTTTTTTATTTTTATTTTTTTATTTGTTTCCTTTTTTTTACTTATTTATATGCGTACTATTTATATTCATTAACTATTTATTTGTTGTTAAACATATTTAAATGTAAATGAATATTATGTTATATGTGTATGGTATTATTAATTCTGTTTTGTTGAATAGGTTCTGCAGTCCGTGCCTCCGGCCCTGGATATTCTGGGTCTCTTATTGTTCGTCGTCTTGTTCTACAGTATTTTGGGCTTTTACCTTTTTAGCGACAATGCGTCGGACCCGTATTTTACTACCTTGCAACAGTCTTTCATCTCGCTGTTCGTACTCCTCACCACGGCCAAGTATGTGCAGTTAACTTACTAATGATTAAGATGATTTAATATTTAAATTTGTTACATTTTATCCTCAAAACCAGTCAGTAAATTGATAGTTGGTAAGCTAACATTTATAATAAAATTACCGTAACATTTATTCTAATTGTCATCACAATGAGGTATAGTACTTAGTATTATTACAATCAGTCATACAGTTTTTTCAAAAAAATAATCTTGTGTTGTGGTGTGCAGCTATCCGGACGTGATGATGCCTTCCTACGAGCAAAACGCGTTTTCGGCTGCCTTCTTCGTCACCTACATTATCATCGTTCTCTACTTCCTCATGAATCTCGTAAGGAACTAGCAATTATTATTACTTGTACATAATATGAAAAAGTCACATTTGAAATTTAGAATTATCAATGTAAATATTCATCAAAGTTATTGGTTAATTGTCTAATTCATTAAAGAAATAATTGTTTTTTCATTTGTATGAATGATAACATTCATCTAAATTTAAAATTAATTTTAATTGCACTAGATGTTGGCCGCTGTGTACGCCTCCTTCACTGCCGCCGAGAAGAAGAAATTCCGACAGTTGTTACTCCACCGCCGGATTGCCGCCCAGCACGCCTTCCGGCTGCTCTTGAGTCGCCGCAGTCCCAACGCCGTGAGCCTGCACCATTTCAGAGGACTCATGCGTCACGTCAACAGTTCACATTGTAATTCCTACAATCACTCCCAGTCGATTCCGTTTTTTTTTTTGTTAACTTGAAAAAGAATATTATAATAACTTAATTTAATAGAATTAAGATGATTTTTTAAAAATCGCACTGACAGGTTACCGCAACGTCTATCTGATGTTCCGCTATCTGAACACATCCGGCAGCGGTTTCCTGTCGCGGGAGGAGTTTTATCACATCTACGACGTTCTCAAAGTGAAATGGACGGCCAAACCGGCGGAAGAGCAGTGGTTTTATTCGTCGTCGTCGGCGTCGTCGTCCGGGGCGGAGAGCGGTTGCCTGAAGCGCTTGGTTCGGAAGAGCGCCGCCCTTGCGTACGAGCTGGTCACCTGGAAGTTTTTTGAATATATCGTCTGTAATGATTGGTTCATTGATTCATTAATTTAAATTAACTGTAATTGCTTTAGTTGTTTGTAAAACCTATTGTGTAGATAGGCTGAGAGGTTCATTAAATATTATTAATATAATTTTAAATATTATGAATATTACGTTGAAATTACGGCATCCGTGATATTCCGAGTTAAAAGTATCATCTCGGTGATCTGTTTTTAATTTAAGTTAAATTTCAAAGTAATAAGTAATGGTTTTTTATTCGTTGAAGGTGCTGTGATCCTGCTGGGTGGTGTGCTGATGTTGGTCAGGACGGCGGTCACCTCGCAGCATCTGAACAGCCCCCTGGAGGGCGGCACCACGTGGGAGTCTTGCGTCTTCGTCATTTGTAATTACCGCCTCGTATTCTGTCACCATCTTAAAACCAATAGCAGATTATTAATAAAGAAATCCGAGTTTAATCATAAAGTCTATACGTTGCAGTCTATACGTTGGAGGCTGCGTTGAAAATCTTCGGTCTGGGCGGCGCCCGTTATTTCTCTTCTGGGTGGAACATCTTCGACTTTGTTGTCACCATTGCGTCGCTGGCCGGCCTCATTGCGGAAACTTTGGGACACTGGCCGTTACTCGTGGTCGTCCGTCACATTCGGTATTCCACTTGATTTCAAATTCGAATTGTCATATACTTTTAATTAAGTGAACTCGTTTGTGATATCGTACAGTATATTGCGGATATTCAAACTGAGAAAGAGATACCGCGACGTATTCGGTACCGTCTTCATCTTGGGCCATCGGCTTCTGGCCGCCGCCCAGGTCTTCCTCATCTTCTACTACGTCTTCGCTATTGTCGGCATGGAGCTGTTTGCTGAGTACGATCTGAAAAACTGCTGCAAGTAATAAGACTCAATTTGGGTAAAAGTTGGAAGTTCTTGCTATTTATACTTTGTATCAGGAACACGAGCGTCGAGTCGAATTTTGCTTACGCGGGGCCTAATATGGCCGGCCAGAACGGCTACTATTACCTCAACAACTTTGAGAACCTGATTTCTTCGTACGTGACCTTGTTCGAGCTGACGGTGGTCAACAACTGGTACATCATCATGGAAGGATACGCTGTGACGGTGTCGCAGTGGTGCCGTATCTACTTCATGCTGTTTTACCTGGTCACCATGCTGTTGCTGTCCATCGTGGTGGCTTCGGTGCTCGACGGGTTCCTCTTTCGCATCTCGTACAAGCAGCAGATGACCAAAGACGATGGTAAGATACGAGAGTAATCCATTATAGAGGGTCATCAAACGAAATATATTCACAGTGTTGATCTTTATTCTGTATACAGAAAAACGGCTTGTGGAAAAGGATGTTTATCTGACTCCCGCCGAAGCTGAAATGCTCCGGATGGTGACACAGACTGAGTCGTCATCTTCGTCCAAATCGGCCGCCGAGCAATTCGTGGAGCGTTTCCGATCACCTCCCTTCAGCCCGCTTCACGAGAACGGCCGTCCAAGGCAGAACAGCTCTAGCGAACATCTCGTCTATCGGGGTGCCCGCCACCGTACCAAAGACGTCCTTCTCACTTTCATGTACAAGGACGAGATCGCACAGTGGCTGCGAGAAGCCGACCAACAGGACGAGCAACATAGCAGCAAGTGATACGAGCAACGATGGAGCAATATCTCTGTCTTCCAGTGTATAATTTCCTGCGTCAGTTAATCAAAAATAATGAGTATAGAGTTTTATCGAACGTAACTGAGATTCTATATATTTTGTTTTTGCATCACCAAAAATCGTGAAAATGATAGACAAATACAAAGATATAGAAGAGAAAAGTCAAGTTTAAAGCAAAGTATTGTGGCGTCCCTTTATTCATTGCACTGTTGTTATTATAGCTGCTCCCCATTTTAATGCTGAGTGATAGGAAGAACCTTTTCGCCTTCCGCCAGGGCGGGAAGTGGTGCCTCGACTGTCAGTACTCCGTCCTAAGATACAACTCGTTCAGTAAAACACACAAGTTCAACCAATAACTATCACAGTACTAACCTTTGACAAAGACGATCGAATAACCTCCGGATCGGTTCCCTTGGGCAGCAGGAATTCTCGGTTGTATTCACGATAAACGGATTTCGTGTCAGTCTTCTCCTCGTGTTTGGCGTGCACCAGAAGCTTGTTGTCCACGGTCTTGACGACAATTTCTTCGGGTGCGTATTGCGAGACGTCAAAACGCAGCTTGAGTTTGCGTTCCTGGCCGTCCTCCTGGATCAGAGGCGAGTGCAATCCGGACAGCCAGTCTGACGAGCTCGAAGAGGGCGGGGCCAATGCACTGTAAGCGAACATTAAATGCATAAGTATCGGTACAATCTACCACGATCTTGCGCTTATAGGAGATTAATAGACCTGTGAGAAAGCGACGATGACGTCATAGAGGATAATTGCTCGCGTAGGTCGCCACCCATCCATTTGCGTGCTTCCGATTGTAAGCTTTAGTAAGATTGTCGAGAAAGCGATTAGCGGGTTATAAGACGTTTAGCGTGATTAGCTTTACACATTGCTTTGGTTACTGCATGAGCCTTTATAGCACCTGATGTAGCTTTATTTGCTTAAATTAATATTGTGTTGAATCGTACCTATTGCTCGAAGTCGACGAAGTTGTGGTAGAAGAAGTGCGAGTGAAGAGCGACGATTCTCGGTTGAGAAGTTCGGAACGGAATCGAGTCATCTCATCCTCCATCTTGCGCATCTCGCTGTCGAACCTCTCCCGAATCGAATTGAATTCCGAGTCAAGTACGGAGAAATCGCCCAATTTCACGGGGATGATGCTGCGTCTAGATCCGCTGTCCGCCATATTTGTTTTTAACTGGAAGAGCCAATAAATTATTGATTGATTACGTCATAGCCCATGATGACGTCATTATACATAAACAACACCAAATATGGTTAAACGGCGCTTCTACCTGAAGTGTCACTTGTGAGTGAAATCTGAACTGAAGTACATCAAGTAAAATTGTTTTGCCTTTTTAGATTTAATATATTATATCGATTATCTATCCCTTCGTTAAACTTGAAATTCCAAAGGTACATTATTGCAGAAATTACCTCGTTAACTTCCATTTAACGAAAATAAGTTAATTAAGTGCTTACCTGTTTCCTGTGGACAAATCACCGATTAAATTTGAAATTCAAAGTTTTCCTTGAGCGCTGAGGCTTGCACCTTAACCGGTCTGTCTCAGGTTGACTTGTGTTTGATCTCAAGCTGAGGGGGAACACGTTACTTAAATAGCTGCTTTCTTGGCTCTGCCCTCGAAAATAGCTGCACAGCTCACACCATCCCAACATAACCAGAGCCGTAGGGGTTCCTCCTCCCATCTACCCATGTCTTTTTTAGCCTCTGCGCCAAGACGAGTACATGATTTCAATAATCGCAGTGTAAACCATTGAAAAACAACAAATACTTCTTTCTTACCGGCTAGATGGCGTTTAGATGCCAGATGTTAAGTCTGAAGAACGCGGCGGTCAGAATGGGAACTATCCAGCGGTTACGATCATCGTCGCGTGCAAACCGGAAAGCTGGGGATGCAATTCTTTGTGGTTATGGGCCGGGAATACAATATGAGAGCATGTAGGTGGGGTTGCCAAGGAGTTTGCTTGTCTGTTCTGGAAATAATATCTGAGCATTACTCATGTCACGTCAACGGGCGGAAAGTTATGCGAGAGGAAGACTCTTTTTCCCTTTGAAAACGGCGCCTTTTCAACTCTTAATGAGCTGAGAGATGCAAACTCATTTCTTTCCAAAATCAAACGACATTAGTATGGATTTTAAATAAATAACAATCATGTTTTCTACGTGGGCAACTAGTTGTGATGTAATCAGCATAAACAATTAATCACTCTCGGCGTGCTTCCCCTAAAACCATATAAGGTGCTTTTTGAAAAGGACGCGCCCAAAGCTGGACACGGGAAGAAGGGCCGCGAGGATAAAGAGCCAACCAATTGAAAGAATCATTACGTCATTCTAGGTTTTATTTTAGCCAATAGCGTCGAAGATGACATCAGTCCTCCGTGCAGTGGACATTCTTTTTATTTTATTTCAAACGCGTTGAGGGTTCCTTAAACCGTTTGAATGACGCGTCAAAGGTCCAGAATAACCAAACGGATTCATTGTATAAACAAACACTAATATATAAATCTCGCAAAGTTTGAAAACCGGGCGCCAAACATAGCAATATAGCAACCGTATATATATTGATTCCAGTTGGTAGCATTAAAGAGATTGAAAAGTTTTGATGTTTCATCAAAACCGGTAAGTATTCTTCCAAATCTCTGCGAAGATTATAGCCGAGTGAAACCGGTAGAGAATGCATAACGGAAGAGTGATGCGTTGAACGACGGTCCAAGGGAGGAAACCGTAAAAATCCAGCTAAGAACAGATTATCTCTTACTATTACTCACTGGTCAAGTTTAAACGAATACTTACTTGGAGTGGACTAGCTTCTTCCTTCTGCATTTCAAAGGTATAGACGAGCCAGAGGGCGATGTTGATGATGAGTAAGAAAGTAACTATCTGACGACCGGGTTTGTTGATGTTATCCTCCTCGTTGCGAATTTTACGACGAGATACATCAGATATGAAGAGCATTTGTACTATCACCTGCAGTAATATTATCTCGTGAACCCCAGAATATGAGTAGGCAAACAAATAGTAACGATGTCAAGAACGGTATCTGCACGGGGATATACCTGTATAACGGATAGCAATCCATTGGTTAGTACCAAGATAGGCGATTCTTCAGAGCCGACGCTCATCAAACCAGCAATCACGGAACAGATCGAATAGAGGAAGATTCCAATGGCTGAGACACGCAGTAGCAAGCTTCCCAGCTCTTCCTCTACCTCAGGGTGAAAGGATAGGTCCTTAACCCTGTTAATCAACCATAATTAATACATAGCTCTTTAGTTATATTAGGAGTATAAGCAACGTACTGATAAGCTCCAATCGCCATGGCAACCAAGGAGATAATTAGCAGTGTGCAATGAGCGCTATCGGCGAGGACAAGGGCAAACAACTGACTGTCTTCTTGCGAGGCGAAGATGAAAAAGAGGACCAGGCACAGCAGAGAGAGGGCCAGCAGGAACAGACCCATGAAGAGACCTTTGGAAGCTCCCAGACAGTCGATCCTTAACTGGCGTTGTTCGATGATTGCTGGCTCGGCGTTTTCACCACGGTTGCAGTATCTACATTTTGAAGGGATATAGGAACCGTGATAGCTCATTATGAGCCTTGTAGACTAGATAGAAGGTTGGGTTAGGTTAGGTTAGGTTAGGCTTTGGGTTAGGTTAGGTTAGGTTAGGTTAGGTTAGGTTAGGTAAATTCCATATGTTCTCCAAGTAGAGATCTTGTCATATCACAAAACGTAAAATTACAAGTTCAACGCGAAAAGTCTTGTACTTTGGATTGAGTCCAATCCTGCTCCAGACGACGTATACGACAGCACCTCCGATCAGCGAGTACTCGATGAGGAAAGGGAACAGGAACGGAGCGGCGTCTTCAATCACTTCTCCAAGAAGATTACCAGAGCTGCAAGATCCATTTCCCAGCGCTTGCCACAATCCGGGTGACAAATGTTGTTTAGCCCCATCATCTACTCAGGTTTAACGAGGAGATTGTAAGACCTATCATATGCCCAGTACATAACTTTATGCTTGTACAGTCCAGAACCAAGATAATTGTGAGTAACGACGAATTGCTGTCATCTTTGAATTCTAATGATTTTACTGTGGCAATACTAATAAGCTAATTAGTATTCAAAACTTACTACTAGTAGTTCTACAACTGTTAATTTTTGGTTTTTCTATATCTCTTACCAAAAATACTATAAGATACTACGACGCAAAGAAAACTACCTTCATGTGAAGAAGCGCTGTCAGTATGGTGACTATCCTTCTCGTAGTGCTCGCGGATTTCTTTCAGGGATTCCCCGACTAGAGTCTTAATCCAAACGCAGACATTGGTAGCCAGGCAGTGCATTAGTCCAAAGCGCGAGATGATTTTGAACTTGTGGATGTTGAGCTATACAAGAGCAAGCAGTTAGTGCTCAGGTAAACATTGAGTTTAAGCAGTCGGTCTCTTTCATTCTGTCTCTATCCTAACCTAGCATCTACGGTGCGCCTGTTGATCAGTCAGCTTCCTTGTCTACTTTAGTTTATCCTGTCTACCTATTTGTCTTTCTGTCTACATGTATTTGTGTCCGTCGTGTCAGTAATGTTCGCACCCTTGCTGAGACGAAGATGAAGTACATCTGCAGGAAGACGAAGACTGCGTGCAACAGTGGATTGAGTCCCTGAAGAATCAAATAGCACCGGGAGCTGGTTGGGATCTCCAGGAAGGCACCAAATTCGAGACCGTCGTAAATCATTGCGCCCAGACCGAAGCCTAAAAAATCAGTTCCGCGTTAACAAGACAACTTGCATCGATATACTTGTGTGTCTGCCGCTGCTGCTTAGGAATCACACTACTACCATTAAGCTGCTAGCATGCTTTAACTGTTACCGAGATATTTTTAACACCACGCATAACTTGGACATTTGGCAGACTACTAAACTGATTTCTGGTGAGTCAAGTCATGGCCAGCGTAAAGTTCTAGTCCTGCTAAGAAGAGGGTCGTAATTGACAGATGAATAGCTGAAACACTTGCTGGAAACCATAGCAAAACCACTAGCGACTTTGTAATTGCCCAACTGGCTTGGCTAGCTAGTGTTACGTTATGTAGGGTTCAGCATTTACCAACAGCTCCAGTGCGCAGGAAAAAGCTTCCATGACTGTGATCATGCTCCGATACTTTTGTCTTCTTTCTGTGGCCGTGTTCAACTTCCACGGGATCCACCGTCACGTTCAGGATCTGACCCTCTAGGTTGGAAAGGTCGGCCGTAGAACGGTTCTCTTGAGGAGTCTCTGGAAACCATATGACCTCCTCCTTCAAGGATCCACCCAGACGACTAGCGGCCGAGGATAGCTCGTGCATCATCATACTAGGATTCCTAACAATCAAGCGAACAACGCGAATGTTATCAAGCTATTAACAAATCCAGTGTTGCCCAAACTCGTGTTACTAGTTGTCGCAGCAATTACCAAAACTGAACAAGCTATACTGTAAAACTAAATTAGCACGGTCGTTTGAAGTAAATCAGGCCAGCAGTAGCAAGTTGAATAGTGAGAATTTACCTTTTAGGGATCCTGTTTTTCCTGTGCTCCGCTTGGGTGGCATCTCCGAAATTTTTCAAGCTGAAATTCTTCAGCTGGCTCATGTGTCGCTTGATTTGCGACTTGGTCGTTTTCCTGTTGTTCAGCAGCAGATAGCCAAAGACGTACGCGTAGAAGGCGATTGACATAATGTACAAGTAAGTAAACAAGCCCTAAAGAAGGAAAAGAGACTTGAAATGGTATTGGTTCAAAGCCTTGGCCAACGGAAATCTCTTGATAAAAATGAGGGAACCTCGTAGTAGATCATAAAGGCATCTCGTGAAACGAGTTTGGTTAGCACAAACACCATGCAGATTACGATGACCACCTGGGCATAGAGCGAACTGGCCGTGATGAAGAGCGAAGTCCTGTATCAATCCAATTAGTACATATGACATACTTGCTCATCTAGTCGATACTTGTGAAGATTACATCAATACCCAAAGACGGTTTTTTATTCTCGACTTCAGCAAATGCTAACCGGTTCGTTCCCATGAAAAACACGTTTTCATTAAAGAAGAGGAACTTTCACAACTGGTCCACCCATCAACATATCGGAAACATCGGAAAGTCATATACCGTTTTGGGGATATAATGCGCCAGTCTTTCTTGACCTGTAAGCTTTCTACTGACTTTGAGTTAAACTCAACGTGCATCTGCGTCCTAAAGGTTCTGTTTCGGTCTTCGCAAGGAGGGAAGTAGACATTGCAGGTCTTTAAATATAGAACAGAAAGGGTAGTTGAATTCTAACCCCATACCGAGGGGTTATACACCTCTATATATAAATAACTAAAAGGCCGGATTGTACCTAGAGATATATCAGTCAATATGTCGAGTAAAAAGATATAGAGATGGTTACTGATAGGGGTTTATCGAGTAAGTGGAAGCGTAGGACGAAATGTATGAAGTCAACTTACTTTGCATTCTTGGGAAGGACGTTAGTGCCGACAATTCGCACTTTTCTGAAGAGCGGAGCCCTCTCTGGTTTCTCCATGGGGTCCCGATAGTAACTGTGAACTAGTTAACAACGACTTGTTTACTACTTTGCGTGCCTGCAATTTCTTATATCTTGAGAGAAAGAGAAAAAAAAAGACGGAACAGTAAACGGTTAGTCATTGAGATGCATCCATTGTCATTCAACGCACGTCTCCTCTGTCGGGGAAGCACGTGATATGAAACTACCGTGGAATTTTTCACAAATTATTCGCTGGCGTTTGCGTTTGTCAATAATAACGCAGCTAATGAAGTGTTTACCCAAACTCTGTCGTTATTAGCTGAAGGACAAACTTTGCTCAAAGTCCGTTTGAATTGCCACTTGATTTGACTGCTGCTGATCAACAGAGTGCCACGTACGGATATGTTTGGTTTGGTCGTTGCCCGTCGCCAGGCTAATGAAAACAAGTTTCTCTCATTTTTTTTTATTCGCCCATGAAAACCTGATCCATAGCCTGTTCTATCCACCCTTTTCGCTTTCTTTAACAACTCCCTTCGTCCTGCCTTTAGGCTTCGCCCAGCGAATTTAAACAGAGGCATACGATTCAAGGACGAGGTTTGATTTTGCATTGAGCGTGTCTACATACCAAGGCCAAACTTCCGGGAAGTCTAGAATTATGAATACTGCTTCATGTTCAGCTGACTGAAAAAAAGGCTCGTCTTTTCGATCGTTTGGAGTTACGTGCATATACCCGAAGGGCGTATGTGGGTTTTTAGATATAAACTAGTTGCTGTTAGTAAGATGGTGATTACCATTGCCGTATGTCTCCATGCGGTCAATAGAAAGTCGCACGAACTACTGATTGTGAGACTGTTGAGCAGCTTTGAGGCCTTTTGAGCTAATGGTGTCACGTAGAAGATGAAACGCGTTATCTGTCTCGTTTGCAAATAAACTGTTTGTCGCGTGTCGTGTACGTTAGCTAAACAAGGTGGCCGGTCTTTGGCCAGGAACTGGCCGGTCTTTTTGGATAGGAATTGGCCAGCCTTTGGCCAGGAATTTGCCGGTCTTTGGCCAGGAACTGACCGGTCTTTGGATAGGAATTGGCCGGCCGTTCGCTGGTTGAACTGCTGGTAGACGTGCTGTTTTTTTTTTGTACTGAAAATCTGTATTTTAGCCTCGATAGGATTATTAGGAATCCTCTTGAATGCTGGTCTTTAATGTAATTTTGGCACGATCACTGTCACCAAGGGTTAATGAGAATTATGAATGACATGCTATTCGGGTTACCATAGACGCAAAACAAATATTTACTTTAAGAAAGCAAAGAGATAACTGGAACTGTACACCCTTGACCTCAATCTGTTATACTTCCCAGGTTTCGTGTTACTTTATCTCTTTAGTTGACAAACCTTTCTTCACACGGTTACCGAAACAAGCACAACTGCGTCCATTTATCACGTTTCAATACTTTAAACTTACGCAGTTTTTCAGCGGATCCGAATGTTTAGCAGTCGTCCAGCTCACTGAACAAATTCACATTATACGTTGATACGTATATAGGCTTGTGACCGCAGCACCTGAGCCGCATAACCGCAGAGTAAAACCGACTGGGACTGGGACTTGTATTACGGGATTATTATTCTTATCTAGATCACGTGACTTGGAAAGTATAAAGTGATCATTACTCTTCTAATTTTTTTTATGTAGTGAGCAATGAACATAGGAGGAGATATATGAGAGGAGAAAGATAACTCGGTACAAGCCAGATAATACATAATTTATCTCGTCTGTTCAAATCAACAAACAATAATTCCAATCAACGGCTTGGAAATCTTATTGAATACTAACAGATATCTGATACAGTCGTTTGTGTCCGTAGATGGAATAGGTTAGTATCTTTAAGTATTACGGGTGAAGGATATGAACACGATATGGATGGATACAACGCACTTCAATGAATAATGCATACCCAAATGACGTTCTAAACCCTTCCGTCTTGTATCCGATAATACGCACGGCTATAAAATACAGCGCGGTACGCTACGAGAGGCATCATTCTTCTCACTGCTACCGACAGGTTAACACAGCAGCTATAAGTAATCATAGAATACAAGCTCCTGGTACAGAATCACCTTCGGTATAGAGACATGCCGTCATCGACATCATCAACGGTAACCGTTATCGCACTGCTGCTATGTGCCTACCAGCTTCCACCAGGTAATAACACGAGTCTTACGTTATTAAACAGTCCTTTAAGAAAGCTGTCTTGCAAACCGTGAGGAACGTGCTATCCGTCGAAGTTTCCTCAGTACGAGGGCAAGCAACTGTCCGACGTCTATGGGTCCCGGCGCGGTTTCGATCCCGACGCTTTCACCGGAGGATTCGGCGACTTCTCCCCCATCAAACGGTGGGCACCACCAACGAATGGCTTAACAAAGAGTAAGTCATCCTACTGGGTGCGCTCCAGTCAGGGTAACCCGTGGATTACACACGACAGGCACGGCTTTAACGACGATCCTTTTAACAACGGATTCGGATCTTTCTCACCTGTTTAAAAACAAGAGTCAGTCTAAACGTTGTCTAAAACTTATTCAAACTCATATTCTGGTCAAATTAAGAGTTTTACCCATGCTATATACCCTCGAGTTTAAAGAACAGACTGTTAAACTGATGTATACCCTCGCTAAAGAAAGCATGTTCAAGAAAGAGAGAGAATAAACGAGGCCCAAAACAGATTCGAAGAAGTGTAGTCATGCTAAAGGCAAACCTAATTTGCCGATCATTCACATTCATGAAACAAGCGCCGTTCTTTCTCGTCGGCACAAGGATCAGGAAGTAGTCTCGGGGGAAGATGAACAGAAGCGAAAACAGCGAGTGATGTAAATATTCATCTTCCCTGTAGCTTTCTATGTAGCACACAAAGAGGGCAATCAGCTTTTATGAAAGTCAATAAGACGACGCCGAGAGGCTTGTTCCTCCCTCCAAGTTGCAGCAGTTTCAAATTCAGTTCTCTTAAGCTTAAGCCTGTCCACCTGCAGGAATGAAAAAGTGATCGTTCAAGCAATTAGCTTAAAGATGCGGGCAGCTGACATGCAGTTCCTCTGATTTTTCATAGATGGCGCCACAAGTCATTCCCGCCGAGCCGGAAATACGTTGGCAGCCAATTAGGACTGCGGAAAGTTGATTGCTTATTGCTCGCAGGTTTCCAGAGGTACAGCTACCCAAAAAATACTGAGTGTAGGTCAAGTGGTACTTAACATATTCTTAAAGTTTCGTTAACATTGGTTTATTAGTTTAGCCGGAATAAAATCCCAAAGGTTTGGAAATTGCAATAATTCTCCGCAGTTTTCAGGATCCTTTTTTCATACCGTTCAGTTCACTTCAACGTAACTCTTCGATTTGTTCTACAATATCATGGAGTTGGATCTCCTGTTATTGTTTTCGTTTTGCTGTGATTCGTGTGTTAATTTGTCTACAGTAATGTTGACATGTTTCTCTTTCTGCTTATGCCTGTTTCGGTTGTCTTTTTCGGTTAACGGAACTACTGAAAATTAATTACGTTTATGATTTTCTTCGCACGGTATTTTGAATGTTTCGCATCGTTTTTGCATAGTTCTTGGCTGCTTGACCCAGAAGAAACTGATGTCAATGTATCTATCTATCTATCTGTATATTCGCCTATCTGTCTGTTTAATTGTCTCTCTTACTATCTGTCTATCTATGTATACGTCTGTCTATCTATCTGTCTATCTATCTATTTATATATATATCT
The DNA here is from genome assembly GCA_022114935.1 of Leptestheria dahalacensis. Classification (NCBI taxonomy): domain Eukaryota; kingdom Metazoa; phylum Arthropoda; class Branchiopoda; order Diplostraca; family Leptestheriidae; genus Leptestheria; species Leptestheria dahalacensis. The sequence goes on along the minus strand of JAIQCU010000058.1, from coordinate 104,054 downwards.
ACCTATCTGTCTGTCTGTCTGTCTGATTATCTGTCTGTCTATCTATCTATCTACCTGTCTATCTATGTATCTATCTGTTGTGTACGAGACCACCTCACAACTGAAAAAGGCAACTCAGCCACAGTGTAGAACAATAATCAGTCGGATCATTTGTCTCCACTTAACGATCTTCCATGCAAGTGACTTGACGAGAAGTCTTGCATTTTGCAAGATATCAAATGGGCCGCTTATAAACGCTGTATATTTATTAAACGCCTCGTTAAGATGTACGTCCATCACACGTTATCGTTCCATATTATTGATATCTTAACCTTAAGAAATATTTATTTCTGGTGGAACCATGAATTTGTGACGGTATGTCTTTCAAGGCAGAGATTACAGTTACACATGGCAAAGCATTAGTTCCTCAGAACATTTCACCACTGCACGACTCCAGGAATGTACTTGTCGATCAGCGACTGGTAGTAAGGCTGGATTTCCGCTATGTTGGGCGAGGTTTCACTCTTCGTGTACAGATCAAATTTGCTATTGGACATCATAATTCATTAAACAGAACTGTAACTACGATGATAGAGGTAATATGATCGTACTTGAATACGCGAACCCACTGAAGCATCTTGAGGTCTTTCTTATTACACAGATGCAGGTAGTCGCCGCCAGTGTGCCACGGGTAGAATGAATGAAACCTATAAAGAACGTTGTATTATAGGAGGGTTCACGGGTTATGACGTCACGTCACGTGATCATCCATGAGAACCAATAGGCTTCGATATACTAAAGGCCGATTTGATGAAATGGTTAGCTTGTGATTGTTACTGTAGTAAATTGGCAAGGAAACCAAAGGAGTGCAATTTTCGACTTTATGTATCTGTCTCTCTATCTATCTGTCTATCTGTCTATCTGTCTATCTGTCTATCTGTCTATCTATCTATCTATCTATTATATATATATATCTATTTGTCTATCTGCCTGTCTAATTCTCTATCTATCTATCTGCCTGTCCAGCTGTCTGTCTCTCTATCTGTCTATTTGTCTATCTGTCTGTCTCTCTATCTATCTGTCTATCTCTCTACCTGCCTAATCTATCTATCTATCTGTCCGTCTATCTATCTATCTATCTATCTATCTATCTATCTATCTATCTATCTATCTATCTATCTATCTATCTATCTATCTATCTATCTATCTATCTATCTATCTATCTATCTATCTATCTATCTATCTATCTATCTATCTATCTATTTCTCTTTCTTTCTTTCTTTCTTTCGTTTTTTTTCTAGCCACATTTCTGTTTATCTATCTATCTTTGTTTAAAGGATTACGATAGACTGATAATCACACCTTCAAGATGGCGGACATTTCATAATGCGTAAAGACACTGTAGAAGAGTTGCTCGAGTGCAGATAAGTTTCAAGACATTACCTGATGATGTAAAGAGCCTCTTCCGGAAGGCTACTGTTGTGATTGACCAAAATCCTGTACATGTACTCGTCGTGACCCCAAGACATGACGACGTTTTCCAGGCCGCTGTTTGGATAGTATATCCCGTATTTGGTGCTGAAAAAATAACATTACACCTGACTAAATCAACTTTAAAGTATTGATAACTGAATTACTTGTATCTGGCATCGTGAAGATCAGGATTCAAATCGAAACTCTTCTCTCGATACACAATGGATTTGGCAAACTTGCAACCCAGCGGGAAAGTGTCGCCCACCACGGCCCATTGAGGTTCGTAAAAAGCCAAAACCTTTTTAATTTAATTAATTATTAATTCATAAAACAGAATTTAGAAAGCAATTACTTTGCCCAAGTCGTGAACGAGTCCCGTAAGGTGGAGCCAGTCCTTGTCGGGATGCAACTCGCGCAATTTCTCGGCAGTCTGGTAAGCGTGAAGAAAGTTGGGCATATCGACGTCGGGATCCGATTCGTCGGTGATTTGGTTTAACCGTTCCAAAGCCTCCATGACGGTGGCCGAGAACTTGTTGAACTTCAGGCTCTCGTTCAACTAACCAATCAAGTCTTTTGTGTTAATTACAATTACGTAACTGTAGTTTGACTGATGATATTTGATGAATTAGAAAGGTACTTGTCGTATCTAAGGAAGATTTACTTTTCTGGTGGCAAATTCCAGAGTCTGGTGAGTGTGCATCTCGTAATAGGTTCTCTTGACTCGCCGTTTGATGGGATCGTCGTCGTCGATGGAGTAATCGCGGAAGGCAGTGACGGGTTTGGCAGTGAATGAAGTGTTGGACGCAGGGTCTACCACTGTAGCATCAAGCAACCCTTTGCCCACTATTTACAACAACGGTATCACAATTCATGTTTTAAATTAAGTAATACTTTCACCAAATGATGAATTGTTTTTACCGAAGAATTCCGGTACAGTCAGTAGGTTCTGGAGGCTCTTTCCAGACTGAAGACTGAGACAGGCTAACGTCATACCACAGATGGCCAAAGTGAGCACTAGGATTCTCGGCCTGAATCTGGGCACCTGTAAAACTCCAGCCTAGAAAACGTTTGACAAATCAATACACCACTCCGATTTGAGAAAGATTAGGTGATGAGCTGATATTAAACTGTTAATTTGATGGTATTTTATTTAAGTGAAATTGACCTTCCGTGAAAAGAGCATCTTGACGACCTCCGGTTATGGCAGTGTGGGTGCGGAGCAGTCGACGGCAGCAGCTCGACTCATACTCACCAGACCCAGACCCTAGGTCACTCGTTTTCCGTTAAAAACAAAACTAGGTTCGGGCCAGCGAGTGATAGTAATTCCTAGAACACCGTCTAATCAGCTTGTTGACATCTTTCACGTTTTCCACTGAAATCACAATGTTGACATGGGATAACCCTTATGGCCGATGGGTCAGCGAGTGTAGGGGGGCGTTTCCCAAATACCGAAGTCAATGACCTGTCGTGATCGTGATGTCCAGTTTTCAAATTATGATTAAGTTGAAGGAATTGAGAGAAAATTATGTGCAGGTTTCAATAACGAGTAGCCAGTGTGTCAACCGGTATACAGACGTGATGGAGACTGAAGAACCAGTTTGCCTTAATTGGTACATATGCGGCGCCCGCCAGTAGAGTTACATCAGACGAATTTTTGTAAGCTCGCTATTAAAATGTCTCAGTTGAAAAACCAGCAGGTGACATCATTATTAAAATACATTCTTGACGTTTGAATCGAACCATCAAGAAATCAAGCCCTCGAGTTTACTATGGGTTTTAGCCCTGCTGTTGTATTGTCCCATTGAAAAAACACCATGACATAAGCAGCGATAAACAGCATCAAGCTTAATATGTTCTTATAGACAACTTAAAACCCCCATCGAACTAACCTAAGCTTGCAACACGTTATTGGTGCGAACTGGGAAGCTAGTTACTTAGGGGGTACTCGCAGATAAACTTTTCCGTTGTTGTGCACGACGTGCTTGCGTGGCTAGAACAGGTAGATGTCGAGTACTGTGCCACTTCTAGAATTAGTTATTATTCGGGGAGCATATTACCACATCCCAACCGGCCCCAGAACCCAACTGGACCAGGCACACAGATAGGAACCTCTTATATAGAATAGAACAGAACAGAACAGAATGGGAATGGAATAGAATAGACAGATATAGATAGATAAATAGATGGAAAGGTAGATAGATAGGTAGATAAATAGCTCTAGGTAGATAGTTATAAGTGACGTTCTGAGGCCGGTTGGGATATGATTGTATGCATTCGGGGAAGAGGGCTGTTATATACATGTGAGGAAAACACCTGATTTTCTAGGAATGTAACCCTGTCATTGAACTTGAAGATAGACGTATGTATTTATGGTCAAGATTCTACTGAAGGAAGGTAGGGAGTATATTCCAAGACGAAGTTTAGTATCATCACAGGCCGCCTGCTGTCCATGTCACATTATCATCGAAAACCTTGTACTATTACCTAGGGTTCATGAAGAAATCTGCTAAAGCTAATCCTTAACAACTAAAATACAGCTGTTGTTTCACTATATATGACTTGTATCCGTTTATTGATTCAAACTGAATCTATAGTTTCCAGAAATAGAAAGAGGGCTCTGAAAAAAGTGATATATTAAGACGTCTCTTTTCTCGAACAAAGTGCCGGGACTTGACTGGCAAGTTCCTGTTACCGGGGGGAAAAATACTAGACGAATCAATTATGTCCCACCATGTGAATAACCTTAGCTCGGTATAATATTGTTGATACATAATATGTTACTCATATTCCTGTATTGTAAGACTTCGAACTATAACGATGCTTAATCGTAAATAAGCGGGTGTATAATCCATGTAACTGCACAACCAATAAAAGAGAACGGTTAAAACCAACAGAGTTTAATTGTCGTTACAAGGCTGACGCTCAACACAACTCAGTAGTTCGTTTTTTTATACACTTCATAGATAAAAAGCACCTTCAACCCAAACTAAAGTGTTTTGTATAACCTACATTAGATATAACTTAAGACAAGTCCCCTACAATAACCGTTCACGTGGTTAACCACACCAGTTAAGGTTTGCTACAATCAACTTGTACGGTCAACATCATTGGCCAAATCATGGTAGCAGGTTCTGATGTGCAGTAACCTGCTGGCGCTAGCAGCAACAGCCAAGTGGGTACCCGCAAATGAAGTTATACGTCGAACTGCAGTCGTCGGAGCTTTGTGGATTAGAACCGTAGATAGTTTGGCACGATGATGTTCCAGATGTTACCAGGTACTCGGTATTCCGAACGCCTGTGATTGAATAGAAATCTCGATAAGTGATGGAAAAGAAACACCATCCAAGATAAATAAAGTCAATATTACTAGGGTTATATCATGGGCAAGTAAACCCAGCAACGTTATGTTTGACGGGTGGACTTACTGGCAATATCCATCATGGTGGTTATCCCAGTTATCTGGGCAGACGACAAGCCGGTCACGTCCAGCAAACCTCCACCGAGTGCTAGAGAATTGCAGAAACCCTGGGCGTCCGAGAATGCCAACTAAATTATGCGAAAAAGGAAGATTTAATGTTTTAACTAAGACGATTTCTTAAACTTCCTAACCTTAGTGCTGTCGACGAAAACACAAGCACTGCAATTGTCCGTTAACCACTTGACTTCTGCATTGAGAATTTGAACCGGTTTGTCCTAGCTGAGTTGGGCAGTCTGTCCGTTTGCAGTTGCTGGAAGTGTCCTGTACGCATTCGGGATGAATACACGGTTTGTAAATCTAACCTTTTGGGCAGAATGACGGAGAACTGACGAAGTACCTGTAAAGCTGTGATGCCGTTCAGAATGCCTTGCAACAGACCGCGCACAGCCGTGTCGTCGTAAGGGTCCTGCTGATTCTCTACTACTACGGACAATGGGTCGTTGACAATGTTCACGTCCAAGACGTCCGTTATGACATCCACACGGATGGAGTCGTTGAGCAAATAAACACCCACATCTTTCAGATCGATATTGCAAGTATTGCACGTTGAACCGGTGGATTTCGTCGGTGTCTTGACCGCCAGCGGTGCCAGTTTCTTCAAAAACTAAACGTAACCAGATAAGGGAAGCACGAGGTTACAGAATATGATACGAACAAAATGAATACTTTGGGTGAGATATCTTCGTAGGCTACCACCGTTCCAGGCTGAAAGTTCTTTCTGACACCAACCTGCTGGTGAGGCTGGAGAACGACCGGCGGCTGATGCTCGATGGTTGGTAGCAACCAGCCGTCGAAGTACTCGGCGGATTGAGACTCGCTGCTGCATAATACAAACAACTATCTGGTTAACCAAGATGCTCTCCATGACAGTAATCGGAGACGTATAGCATGACTGCGTTAATATGAATCAACCATAGAAATGCAACAGTAACTGACAGGCGCATTTGTATTAAGAACAAGGCAATACCTAACATAACTCGAATTGACATCTTAGGTAAAGTAAATTTAGAGTTGAATTGTATACCCTGGGTGTCGAGAAGACCACTGGCGTCCTGTCTGCGGCTCCGTACTAACAGCTACAATAGTTAGCGTTAGAAGTCCCAGTATCTACAAGTACAAGGATGGTCCACATGACATAATCACGTGTTCTTTCTAAAGCAATGCTTACCAAAACCATGTTGGCTTGTGCAGCGGGAGTCGGGCCGAATTCAGGGTTTTGCCAATATCGCCCAGCTATGGAAGGGCCTTTATATACCTCGTGGTCGCTTTGTCTGTCAAAACAGGTAACAATGCAGAATTATACTCCGGTTTTCGTCGACTGTTCGTGAGAAGCGAGCTTTTTTTATGCACAAAGAACTGGAATATCTAGAAATGTTACCCTGTCATTGGACTTGAAGGTTTATTACTCGGAGACCGTACACGTGGAGAAAAACAAGTGAAACATCTTTCGAACAATCCGGACTTCTGATTGTATACCCTTACTGGCCTTTTGTTCCGTGATCTTATCTTTCCAAAAATAATGAACTTGAAATATTACCAAAGCCTTACCAGGATAAAACAATATTAAAGTAAAGGCCAGAATCATTAAAGTTTAGGGCATTGACATTTTCCTATACTTGATATTAGAAGTTGAAAAGTTGGATCATTCTAGATTTAAAGGGCAAGTAAAAGCTTAAAACCAATACGTAAGTTACAATGTGAATATATTTTGAATCAGACTATACGCATCAAGGATTTTGTGCGCAAGTGTACCATACATTTTAACGTAGGATATCAAACTTATCAACAATACACCTTCAAATTATGTACAGGTTTACATTAGCAGAATTATATCTTACTATAAGTATTCATATATTAATAATTTAGTAATCTGGTTGGTTTGCTATCACTATCAGTTCAGTAACCTGTAAGTTAGTAACTATGGTTCATTTGAAGGTAACCAAATTTAGTAACAAGGTTATAGACATATTTCAACTGGGCTTCACTTCTCACACGAAGATTGGGAGGAACAAGACAGGTTAACAGAGGAAATCTACGAATGCTGATTACATAAGAAAAGATATAAACTTGATCTACTGTGTGCCACTCGTTCCCGTAGAAGGCAAATAGTTGATGATCTCCTCAAAAGGAGTTTAGCTTCGCCTTATTGTCGCGACGAGTTGTCCGGACAGGTTTTCTTTGGACGTGCGTCCGACTGATTGGGATCTGATAGAGCGCAGCAGGGCAGTAGCCCCGCGAGTACCCGGTGAACTTCTCCAAGGAATTTCCTTCATTATTCCTAACTTGGTTGAGTATTCTTCGCTGTACATCAGCTGCCTTTTTTATGATCAACAGTTTCAACGTGATGACCGGGTTCGAACTATATTCATGTCAAGTTTAAGTTATCGGACATCATCTACGTAAAGCTAGGTGGTTATATACTCGTCATAGGTATCTTCCTTGTCGCTTTATCGAGCAGATTGTGCTGGTATCTGCTGTAGCTTCCCGCTGCTGGTGGGCAATGGCGTACCGAGGTACTTACGGGCCCCGGACAAAATCCATGATTCTCTCTGGGCCCCTCGGCTTGCCATATTGGGCCCTAGGCTGCTTGCCCCAGTTGCCCATCCGTTGGCACGCCACTGTCTGCCTTCTAGCTCCCTCTCTTGGTAGCTGGGTTTGAAGGCTGGGTGACAGTTTATACCTCGTGTTCGCCAAAGGCCATCTTGAGGCGCTTTCTGTAAGCAGGTGTCTTAACTTTCATGATGTGTCTGCTAGGAATCGCCAGTTGCCTCAAAGTAACTACGGCTACTGTTTAACTTGTCTGGGAGAAACAAGCACTCGGATCAAAGCCAAGAAAGGGAAACTACTATAGAAGCGCTGGTTGTCTGTCAATATGAACCTTGTGATGGAACTGAACACAGAATATTGTTGGAAGAACTGGGATACCAATGTCAGAACCGCAACCTACCCGTTAATTTCACAGAGGTATCAAACTTTAACGTGCTGTATAGTCTAGAGCAAAAGAAAAAGGTCATGAATGATGAAGAATCTATGGTAATTCGCGACTTTCAGGATTTTACTTTGGCAAAACTAACGCATCAATCAAAACGAAATTCAAGATGTGCATTAAGTATAACTAGGCCTAGACTCAGTATTTTCTGGGTTGCTATATCTTTGATAACGTGGAAGCAGTAAGCAATCAAACTTTTCCACAGCAAGAACCTTTTCGTTTTTGCTCTAATCTGTACATGTCAGTACAAAAATAAAGGATGAAAATCATACGAAATCTGCAGTATCAAACTTACTACTGAACAAAGGCGGCGTCAGACAAAAGTATAAATTTAGATTAAGTGATAATTAAACGCACGTAAACAAACCGGGTATTGCATAGCCACTTAACGTACTAGGCACTGGAACAGTACTGGCCGGATCACGGCGGATCTTGCGCCCAAGTAGTTTCCAAAACAGCCGCTAGAGTATACCAACGTCGTTTTTTATGTTGCCAGATCTCCGTTTAGGATTTTGGTCCCGCTTCTTGAAAAACTGAATTCTTCCAAAGCATAGTTTTATCAGTTACCATAACGCAATGCTCCTATTACCTGCTGACGGTTATGTTACTTCACCGTTTTGGAACTTTTCACCATAAGGGTACCGCGTTGTAATTACACGTGTTTTTATACTTTGCTGTCATATATTACTCTGTTAAACATTACGTTTCGACATGAACCGGATTGTTTTTATCGGTTTTGACATGACCATATTTGGCCTGGTTCTTTGCTTCTAACGTGAAGTTCATACTTTAGAAATAAAAATACCAGAAATGTGTTTCACGAGAGTACGATGACATAGCAACTGTTTTACTGACTTTCTACACAGAAACCGGTTATATAATTAAGTACAGTTTAAAGGACTAAATAATTTCAGTAAAACTGGAATTTTATGATTAATGGAACAAGCTTCAACTCGGGTAAAGTAAGAAGCTAACATTTTGACGGGGTATTTTGAAAGTAGTATGTTGGGCACTGCTGTTACATCAAAACATCGATACTTAAAAACCAATACAATATATTTTGATATGAGAGACGGATTGATTTAAGAGTTATGAAGCTGCTTGAATATATTTAAGAACCGGCTGAAATTCTGCGTTTTGAATACATTTCTGCCACTGTGGCCTTGATTGGCTGTGATTATGATCGCAACTCGCCATGCCACTAAAAAGTGGCCAGACAGAGAAACTTGATTACTAGGGGAGAAAAAATTGCTTCTCAGTGATTCTTGACCTCGTGCAAACCTCATGTAGGCCGCGACTAGTCTTTTACCAGTAAGTGACTAGCCAAAAGCAGGTTGTCCTAGTTGGGTTAGTAAGTTGCAAAGAGCACCTTGGTTTGCAATAGATTTCAAGTGTGCTTATCATTAAACCATGTAATGTAACTGATGCTGGTGCATTATTGCCGACATGGTCGTTGTCACAACTTATGCTTATAAGATGTCTGTTGATCGCTTAGCAACAGGATAGTAATCACATAGGACTAACAGTCCAGACATATCATCAGTTACCCATGCAAACACCAGCAGGTCTTCCCAGCAAGTTCAACCAACTCTATGGTTCCCGTCTGGTTGCTTATATGGAGGCAAGAACTACTGAAATTGCTGATATTCGCCCAAATCCAGCAGACAGATGATTAGCAATAGGTCGTTCAGCAGGTGCTCGACCTGCTAGTTTTTGCATAGGGTTATGTAATCTCCAGTTCAGTTTACAGGGAATCGAGTGATACATACCGTTGATCTTGTGGTCGAGACTGCATCTAAGACAGCCACTTTCCTCATGGCAAAAACCCATGGAAACCTTCGTAACTTCTTCGCCTACTCCATATTAATTGTTACTACGTAACATTCACATGAGGACACACAATTAGTGAAAACTATATGCAACCCGGTGGCAGCAGACCCTTGCACATGTTCCCAAAGAGTTACCAAAGAGCAATAAACGGGGTCTCGTGAATCGTGAGTACCTTGACTGTAGACTTGATTTTTTCCGTCGTGGTCCATCATTCAGCCTCACAAAAAATGGTTCCACAGATCTCAGACAACTTTTCTGAACAAAAGCAGGCAACTGTAGCTTTAGTAACACCCGTCAGCCGTGTTGTCCACGTGTGCCCCGGTTGAGGTTGGTACACGCGAAACCGTGGTTGAAGAAACTGGATTGTTTGTAACGACTGGGAATTCAAGGACTGCAGACGACAAATGAACTACAGGCATTCTTTTGAGACAATAAAGGGAATTGCACGGGAAGATTGGGGATACTAAGCCATCTTTGCGCTCGGTTTCCAATTCTGTATAGTGTTCTGTCTTACAAATATCTTAATATAAAACATGTTCGGTGCTCAAGATAGGTCTGAAATGACAGTCATGAGCATACTAGAAGGTGCGCGAGTAAAAACGGACGTAAAGCATCGCGCTAAGAACGATACTTGACAACTTAAGATGAAGCAAATAGGGTCTCAGGAATGTTTTTTTTCGAACTGAAGGACTTAATTCCAATATCCTAAAGTTGTTGAAACCCCTTGGGGGTCGATGGCGAACGTGATTTGATCCGGTCTTCTAAACGAGATACGCGACTTCTTTTTATAGAGAGGTTGTTTAGCTCGATTTTTTGGCGTTCGAAAACTGGATAACATTTGAATATTACTTGTCGTTCTCCTCTAATTAGGTGTACTGGCAACGTATTAGCAGGATTCCGTTGCCAGCCTGTGAGAAGAACGGACGCTCTGTCGCGCGCTCCGTAACTCAGGGCACACATATCAATGTCTGCCTTGTTTTAGAAAAATTTGAAGTATGCGATGTTCAGTGGTTTCTTGCTGCTCCTTTCGTCGAGTTCATTTGGAATTGCTGAACTCAATTGTCTTCAGCTGTGGCAACGAGGCGCTTTGGAAGTCCTAAATGGGGGCCGCTGAGGCGGTCGAAAGTCACTCAGCAAAGTCATCCTGATCGGTTTATTTGGTTAGTTGTTGTCCAAAGAGTCCCAAGGGAGCTGAAGTGTGGTCAGTCCAGTTCAGCTTCCTGCTTGTTATTCACCAGATCGTTATCGTTAACGTACTGCAGCGAACAGGACTGTGATGTCGTATGAATGATTCCCGGCCCGGTATTCTGCAGCGAAGCAAATCGGAGGCCTTTCCCAAAACGAATATATAGACAAACGTTAAAGAGCTCGGTGTTCGAGGCTACACAAACGACGCATCTATTACCACAGGAAGAGCCAAAGATTGTCGGGATTCTGTAAAAACATAGACTGTGGGCGTAAATCTCAACAGAAAACGTGGCCGTTGGGTTTCATTGCAGCTTAACGGTCTTATGGCAGGAAGTCTAGAAGCCCTACAATAGTGAAACCAGGGGTTCCTCCATATGGCTACCGGTTGACTCGGTGCAACGAGCTTACTACGAGACTTTGTGACTGAATTTTTCAGGAGAATCTTAAGCCAGAGTTTTGGTCTAATTGATGTACAGCTCAGCTTTATCATAGAGGGTACACTCTGTGAACTGTTATATATGGCGAAATGCGGAAGTTACAAAGAATACAGGTTTATGAAGATCGCATCGAGAGCACTGAACACTATCTCTGAAAGTCGACATGGACTTCTGAGGAGACAATACGTTTGCTCAACGGTAAACTCCTACTACAAGAAGCTCGATTTGTCCATTTCAAGTATGACCTGAGTCAGCTGTATAGTTGTGCCAGAAGTTGAAATACATTCTGTTAGTGCAGTACTAGCGTTACAGGTGGACAGCGATGTATGAAACTACGAGGTAGCCGCTCTAGCCTCGTTAGCTTGCCTTCATACCAGGATATTCACTTTGCAAGCTTAACCGAAGCAACTCCGTAGGGATAGAACTAGAGACATGCTCAAATAAAATAACCTCCTTTTGGACCATCTTTGGCGAAATCTCCAAGGGACCAGAAACACTCCAATTGTGGCAGTTTATTTCAGCCTTGAATACAGAAAGCTTAAGTAACTTGAGCGCTTGGTAGTTTGTTAGGAAGACCTCAACTGAAGAAGAATAACATGACCAAAACTTAAACAGCCCACTCATTAAATGAGCATAGCAAATATTGCACTTTTATATACGTTGTCCCAACCGAAACGTAAAGAAACCATTTGTCCGGTATACCCCCAATTGGCCACACCAAGAAAGCTTATACACCGATGAATATTCGTGGGCGTCCCAGCAATTACGCAGCATACGCCGATGGTCACAGATTCTGCGTCGATTAGTTAAGTGGGTACTCGCAAATGAAGTTATTAGTCGCGGTACAAGTAGTTGATGTTAACGCCGCACTTGGAGAACCACCCGAAGTGTACATGGTATTACACGTGTTTGTTCCCGAGGTCACGAGGTAGTCCTTTCCCTGAACAGCTGCAAATTCAAATTCAAATAGATTAGATCAAAGGTTCATTAGAACCTATGCAAAGATTGCAAGGGGAACATGAAGTAGTGCTTTTTTGTTATAGAAAGTAATGTTCTTCTAGAATCCATGAAGTAATAAGTCAACGTACCTGCGATCCTCATCATCCTGGCCAGTTCAAGAAGGAAGGTCGATGAGAAGGTAGTGGTACTTAACAAGTTACCGTCTGGTGCTAGAGAACTGCAGAAAGCCTCGGCCTCCGTGGCGTCCAGCTACACAACAAGGTTATAGATTTCTAGGTAAATAGTCAAAGTTCCTGAAGATTAGTAAACCTGAATAGAGTCGACGAAACAGAAGCAGTACAATGTCGTTCCATACAATTGTGTTCTGCATGCAGAAGCTGCACCGTTCGATCCTAGCTGAGACGGACATACTGACGTATAGCCACCAGAACTCGGCATGTTCTGTGGAATAGAATTCAACATCTTTAATCCAGCTTCGATTTGCTATACAACACAAGATATGGGTTTACCTTCAAGGCGGTAATGTTACCCAGAATTTGTTGCAACAAATCGTTCAGTAGGGTTGCGTTCAAGTCTTCCGGCTGCCTCTGTACTACTACGGATAACGGGGTGTTGGTAATGTTTACATTCAAAGTGGCATTCGTGATTTCCACGGGGATGGAACTGTTGAGCAAATAAACACCCATCGTACTGTTGGACGGGAATTCTACTCGCAGTGTCTCGTTGGCTATGCTAACGTTCAGTGGAGTGTTTTGGATCGTTACGTTCAGCGTGGCATTGCTGACCGTTACGTTCAGCGGACTCCCTCTCTGCAAGTATGAAACACAGTCAACTGGATAAACCAAAAACAAGACTAGTTGTACGACTGTATACCTGGATAGCTGTAATATTTGACAAAAGCTCCGATAACAATCTCTCGGCAGTAGTACCATTGAGGTCGTCGGGCTGTCGCTGGACAAGGACTGGAAGCGGCGTATTGGTGATGTTCACATTCAACGTGGCATTAGTAATGTCCACGGGAATGGAACTATTGAGTAGATAGACGCCAATCTGACTGTCAGAGGTTAGTTCTGCCTTCAGTGTCTGGTTGGCTAGCTCAACCAGCAGCGTTCTGTTGCTAATGGTGACGTTCAGATCATTGTTGCTGATGGTGACGTTGAGTTCACTACCGGACTATACCAGGAAACATTCAGATTTCAGTTCACGTAAGCTTATTGCTTGTAATGTCTGAGGTACCTTGATAGCAGAGATGTTTGAAAGGATGTCCTGGAAGATACCCGTGATCAGGGTACCGTTGACATCGTCCGGCTGTCGTACTACCAGTACCGGCAATGGGGTGTTGGTGATGTTTACATTCAATGTTGCGTTCGTAATTTCAACGGGCAAGGAGCTGTTGGATAAAGCAACATCCAGAGTCGTGTTGGGTGCAAACTGGACGGTCAGAGTCTGGTTGGCGATACTGACTGGTAGTGGGAGATTGGAAATGCTAACATTGAATTCTGTGTTGTTCACCGTGACGTTCAGGGCGCTGCCATCCTGTTAATGAAGCTATACATGTGACGAGGACGTCTTATATTAGAACAGCTCTTTTAGTGATACCTTGATAGCCGTAATATTGGATAGAAGTTCGGATAGCAATCTCTCTGCTGTGGTGCCGTTCAGATCATCGGGCTGCCGTTGAACGATCACGGGCAACGGGGTATTGGTTATGTTAACGTTCAGTGTTGCGTTGGTTATGTCCACCGGTATGGACGAGTTGAGTAAGTAAACACCAAAGTTGTCGTTTTGGACCTAGAATGATTGGTTTAACCACAATATCGGACATGCATTTTGTCTCAAGGTATATACATACCGTCACATTGAAGTCCTTATTGTTGACCGTCACGTTTAACGCGCTGCCGTCCTGAAAAGTGCATCTCATTTACTCAACACAATTCAACGTACCGCTATTCTATCTACTTTGGTTGTCAATGCAGGATGTATTACCCGAATAGCCGATATATTGGACAGCAGATCTTTCCAGATGTCCGTTATTAAGGTTGCGTTCAAGTCTCCCGGCTTATCTTGAATGATGACGGGAAGCGGAGTATTGCTGATGTTCACGTTGAGTAGCGGGTTAAGGATCTGAACGGGTACTGATCTGTTGAGCAGGTACACACCGATATCGTTGGTTACTTTCACTGCCAGTAGATCGTTGAGTATGTCGACGAAAAGCGACGAGTTGGTGATGCTGACGTCATGCCTGTCCTTACACTTGTCATCTTTCAAGATTTCTTTAATGGGTCGCCTTTTGATTGAAGGAAACAGCGGAATCCCCTTAAACGAAAGTGGCTAAGTTGTACGAGTGGGTACAAATCAATTTGAACCTGCAATAGCAATACCGTGCGCGGACGCTGTTCGTCGTCAACTTTGTTTCGTGCTTGGAAGTCCCACAGTGCTGAAGGATTGCTCTGACCGGTCTGGACGAAACCTTGGTAACCTCCTGTTGGGAAGTTATCAGGTACGAACCAACTGTCTGAAATTACCAACGGGTCACCGTGACTGGAATAGCTGTGAATTAAAAGAAGACGCAAATGAACATAACATTCCTGCATTGTGCAATGAAATGAGACAGATAGATAGATTCATAGACAGAATGTGATGGCAATAGACAATTTCACGAAGCTTTTGACTACGTGCATCCATTGATGGGCATTCTGATAACTCATGGGATTCTAAGTTGTGGTATTGAACAATGGCCACATTTCGTGCAAGACGGGGCGAGGCTTCCTTTTTGACTTGGAAGTATAGGAGACGCTAGTGGTCCCAGCCGAAAGCTAGTGATTCCGGATCTAGATCTTCTACTAGTTCTTAGATACTCCTCTGCTACTAATGTGGCTTTTGCCTCCGCATAGTTTTCATTCAGTTGGATTATTATCAAGTCAGTTATTGGCGTTTTTATAAGCTTGGACGCAAAGCCTAGACCTCGAAGAGCCTCAGTGAATGGCGGAGTAAGGGAAGAGTCAAATTTTCCAGACGAAACTTGACCAAGTTTGAATTCTTACTTTTTGTACCGTAACTGTATAACCAAAATGTTTATTGACAACAAGGCTTCTTGAACGGTGAAGGCATATCGGATATTTATCTGTCTATCTGTTTACCTGTTTATCGATCTATCTATTTATCTAACTATCTCTCTCTCTGTCTGTCTCTCCATCTATATAACTATCTACGCATCTATTTGTCTATTTTTCTATCCATCCATCTTATCTACCTGGCTATCTGTCTATCTATGAATCTACCTACCTACCTACCTACCTTCCTATCAGTCTGTCAGTCTATCTATCTATCCATCTATCCATCTATCCATGTGTCTATCTATCTACCTATCTATGTATCCATCCATCTATCTACCTGTCTATCTATGTATCTACCTACCTATCAATCTGTCAGTCTATCAATCTATCTACCTATCCATCTATCCATCTATCCATCTATCCATGTGTCTATCTATTTGTCTATCTATGTATCTATCTATGTATCTATCTATCTATCTATCTATCTATCTATCTATCTATCTATCTATCTATCTATCTATCTATCTATCTGTCTATCTATCTGTCTATCTGTCCATCTATCCATCCATCTACCCATCTATCTATCTATTACATTTGTCTATCCATCTGTCTACCGCCATCTGTCCATGTATCTACCTATCTGTCTGGCTATCTAACCATGCATCTTTCTATGTATCTATCTATCTAACTATCTATCTGTCCATTTATTCATCTATCTATCTAACTCTGTCTATTTGTCTATCTATCTATCTTCATGTCTGCCTACCTACAGGTAGGTAGACCTCCATAATCTTTTATGATATAGACCGTTTATACCAAACCAAATGCACAGCCCCTTTACGCCACAATTTCGATATAAACTGCATGTTCTACCGTTTTCATCACACATACCTGATTTACATACATCGGAAAAGTTTAAGAATCGAGAAAGTTAACCTCCTGAAAACATAACTTAGCCAAGCCCATTTAATACGATGACGTAACTGAATCACCAAGCGAGAAACGTAACAAAGCGAACAACTAACTAAAGTTTGTAAAGGTCACATATAGGAATCATAGCGATTTTCATCCAGCTTACCAAAGAGGCGACTGAAATTGATAGCCAAGTATTAAATAGTTTAAATATATATCAGTTAATTAGGTAATAGTTAACATATAGTAAGTAACTATGAAGTAGAGATCATCTTACCTGGAAGAGTATCGATGAGGTCGACCGTCAGGAGGGCTGTCGAACCCATGGGTGACACCAACGAACAGAAACAGAGCTATCTGTACCAAATGACTTCCACTTAGTCTTTCTCAATCAGCAACATCAGAATTAGCATTAACAGTATCAGTATGGTACACTAAATGTAATGTAATTATCGTTAGTAAAATTAACATAACTGTACTACGCTGAAGGGGAAACTTCTTAAAGTAATGTAACTACATCAAAAGCTAGCCTATGACAAAGGCTACATAGAAAGATGACCTTAAAATTTAGTATTACCAGGTTCATGTCGATGCTAAGTACTTGAGGTGCAACCTACTAGAAGGACTACTCGCCGCCCAGGTAGTGACCAACGCACGAGATCGGAACGGCTTTTTATCATCTCACAACCATAAGCGCTAGCCTTTGCTCAACCTCCCATCTTGGTAGCAATAGGGTGGCAAAGGATGGTCCCTTAAACAAATACCCAACTGATATAACCAAGCTTCATCCCACCAATCAGAAGCCCTCCAAGACGCTGAGAAGAATTACGCGCGCTTCTTTTCCAAGACATCGAGAACCAATAGGAAGACGGCATCCTCAGAGGATGACCGCGCCAAAACAAACAAAAAAAATCCTATGCGTTGAACCCTGTTACGCAAACGGAAGAATCGCTTATCCCGAAATCGGGAATTCCAAACATACCGCCGACAAGAGTAGCTGAATAACGATTTTCAACGATACAAATCAACTGGGGGGAAAAACTGCAAAACGGAACCTTTTTTTTGCACGAGATTCGCTTCGTGAATTGAACATTCTCCAGAAGAAGAAAAAAGAAACACAATGCTGTTCAGATTTGTCTTAGTTTGCTTTCCCACCAGGTACAATTGATGCTTATCAGGTCGATATGGTAAAAAAAAAACCGTAGCTATTTCCAGTATTTCCCATCACGGATACAGGTTCTTTGAAACCAACGGTGATGACCTTAACCTTTGCAAAGTCAAGTTTTTGTAGGCAGAATCAGTTTTTGATGCTCACCAACCGTCGCACGAAACCCAGAACCGGTCCGAAAGGTAATCATTTTTTCAAAAATTGAATGTTAAGTATACCTTGGTTAGCGGAGAACAGTTGCTGTTTTTTTTTGCCCGTCCCAGGAAAAAAGAGAGGCTGCGTTACAACTTTTTGGTCGTTAGTCGAAACCCTCTCTAGCAGAGATCTCGCAACATTGAGTTGTTTTTTTTCCAGGTTCCTCTGCTATCGCATGAAGGTTAACCCTTTAGGTAACTCCCCTTGTATTGCCCATGCACCAGCTCTGGTTTTATTAGCCGGGATCTTTAAGTGCAGTTATAAATTTTTTTCTCGGTGACATAACCGAAAAGTTCTCTTCCATGTCGACTTCAAAAGTCTGGGGTATAAATAGTAACCCGCCCGCACGCGTCACTTTTGACGAGAGCGGTCATTGACGCTATAGTTTTTCGACCTGGCTGTTGAGAATGCGCAGGTGAATCAGTTTGATGCAAGCAGGCTTAGTCGCAGAAGTCAAGGGCCAAAAACTAGCCGAGCAGTTTGATTTGCGTAAAGTGCAGTTCGGTTAAACGACCTTCAACTTGAGAACTTTTGAATGATCGGACCCTCAGTAGGAGAATATTTTGGTCCAAGTGCGAAAACATGGTAAACAGAGCTTTGTCAGTATGTGTTACGTTAATGTTTGAATTGAAGCGCCCTCTTACATTTAGTTTTCAAGGGGACTTGGGTCGATAGGTAGGTAAATAAACAGATGATCATCAGATAAGTAGACAGACAGATAGATAGATAGATACATAGATGGATAGATAGATGGATACATAGATAGATAGATGGATAGATGGATAGATAAATGGATAGATGGACAGATAGATGGATAGATAGATAGATACATAGACGGATAGATGGATAGATAGATACATAAATAGATAGATAGATGGATAGATAGATAGATACAAAAAATAGACGGATAGATAGATGGATAGTTAGATAGACAGATGCATAGATGAATAGACAGATGGATGCATAGATGGATAGATACATAAATAGATAGATGGATAAATAGATAGATCGATAGATAGATAGATAGATAGACAGACACACAGGCAGACAGGCAGACAGATATATAGATAAATAGATAGATAGATACCGTTCGCAAATTCCGCGTGCCTTATATAACAAAAGGTGACTGGCCTCCACCATCACGGATCACTGCACAAGTAAAAAATTCGCAAGTCTTTTACGTCGCTTGTTTTGCCTTTCTGCTTAACTGGCACGAGCATATCGACCGATGACGATGCAAGTTGTCCAATATCTTTCACGCAATATACAATTCGTCGTATAAATCAGTTCAGATAACTTGGTTGCTGTTTCTATCATTCATTGATCGGCACCTCCATTTTGTATTTCACTATAGAATCGTGTCAACAGCGCATTGGTCACAAACAGCTTCTTTTAGCAACTGCAATTCTCCTTTTCACGTAAGCACTTCAGTTCTACATTTGAAGTAACCAGAACCAGACACAATACGTGTCCGTACAGTTACCGTTGACCTTTGAGAATCTTCAGATTCCCGGTCTCAAATATAATCTAATGTAATTTTGCAAAGTTGAGCAGCGAAAAGTGACTTGCAATTGATTTCCCGCAATTCAGTGTTTCGAGCTTTGCATCTAAAGGACGTGCCACTGTCGAGAGGGTGGCAACTCAGTTGATCATTCGTACACTTTGGGAAAAAATCAAAAAAATCACATCCAAAAAGTTAAACAAAGTTAAAGAAAAATTAGTGCATTCGACAGATCTCGTTGAGAAATCACCGAAAATCACCAAATAATCATTGGCATCATGTAATTATCCATTTTAATCACGAAATCTAAAAAAAATCAAAAAAATCTCGTACGCTTCCAGGATGAGTTGCCAACCCCTCGGCCACTGTATAAAAAGTGTTAAAAACTGGTTAGGGTTAGGTCAAGTACATCAGTCAGAAGAAGAAAACCGGCCCATAATCAGTCTTAATCATACGTAGGAGGCAACGTATGCCCAGTTAATCTTACTAATCTTCAATACGTTTAAACTGTTGATGAATAGACAAGACTTTAAAACCTTTTACGAGTTGCTCCGTCAAACGTACAGAGGAATTTCGATGATATTCCACCCGTGCTGCAGAAAATGAGACAGGCTATTGTTTTAAGTACTTGTTACAAGTTGTAATAGCTATCTTTGCATATAAATTCCTCCTCATCGGTCCCTTTATCGTCAGTTGTGTCAATCACGAAACCTGGACGGGGAAGAAAAGAGTCAACAACGATCGACATTCTTGCCGCAAAATATGCCGACAATAACAACAATATGTCGACATATACGTCCCTGCCGGTTCATGTTCGACATGGAACGAACATCACAAACTCTCTACTGTCGGGATTGTAGAAAAAAACTCTGAAAAATGCCACGCTGCTTCTTTAAGTTAATTGACTTTAAATTAAATTAATTACTTCCTTGTTTTAAGACAATATAAAGATAACAGTTAAAGATAAATATAAAATAAACAAGAGAACAATAAAACGAACCTGTTTCACTATTGTTTTTTTTTCTGACCCCGTCTCGACTATTTTTTCTAACCAGGGCGGGAAAACTAACCTACCGTCATCTGCCTATATTAACAATTCTATTTTTAACCTAACCATTGCTATCTACACCACACAAACCCTAAAAACAACACTGGAAAAATTCAACCAAATTTGCTGTTTTTTCCCCGTTCAGTTCGGCGGATTTTATTGACACTAATTACGGAAGTTGGTATTTACAGCTCGTCCCTGGGGGCGGACATGAAGTTCTAAGTGCAATTAGAGATTCATTACGCAGGATATGAATAATAATCACTTTCTGTCGAAGATTATTAATATAGTCGAATTCTCGCGGCTTTCAGGTGGTGCATGCTTCGGTTAAAGATAGCTGAATGACAAAAAGAGAGGGTCATTAGTCGACGAGCTATTCAAGGACCTTCTCTTTTTTAGAGGACGTGTCCATCATACTAAAGATTAAACTCCCAGTGTCACCCGTTTTTATACAAAGCAGGTTCACATACTTTAGCCAAACAGCCTCTAATCTTCATACAATAGAATTTTAATTAAATTACAAAGTGTATTATGTATCAAAATACAGTAGCAAATAAAACTGTCATGGAGGAAAAGTATTACGCATCGTATCTAAATTGAATCACACGTTTTACCAAAGAATCGAGGCGCTTATTGCCGCGGGACCAAATTAACCCTTATTGCCTTTTTTTTAATGAATTCAATTAATCCCGCGCCCCCTTTGTTGCGATATGAAAGACACAAAATAACAACGTTCCAATTAGCGATTCCAATGGTAAATCAATTATTATGGGAGACGAATGATCGATCCTGAGCAGCAAGAGGAGTTATTGAAATTCAATATATCTGTTTAGAAAAGAGACCGGAAGAGAGCAGTTAGGAATTAAACGAGCGTGGCCAGCGTGAACCGGCGCTGAGGATTGAAACGGCGGAGCACGTAGAGCGTCCCGGCGTCGGTGACGGTCACCAGCGACTCTCCGTCGGGCGACACGTGCAGTTTGGAAGCCGAACGACCGAGGAACTGGAACGACTGGACCAGGGAGTCGGTGCACGCCACCGGGAATACTAGAGAAGCTGTTTCACAAAACATTTAGATCGAACCGTACATCGATTGCACAACAGTAATTTGAAACTATTAACAAAAACCGATGGTAAACAATAAATACCGTTGTAAAATCGGATGCTCGGCGTGACCGGCGTTGGTGGCATCCAGGCTGTCGATCGTGACCTTGAATTGTGCTTTTTGTTCAAGTCCCACCAGATGATGCAATCGCCGACGGAGACCAGTTGAAAGTGCGGCGAACCCTGGACAAACTGAAGGTCCCGAACCCAGCTGTTGTGCGACTGCAGCGTCATTTCCAACTGGTAGATTTCATAGCTCCAAATCTATCGAAGAATTTAGGACCAAAATACATCGTTTGTTTAAAATTTAGGTTCATAGGTTATTTAATACTTCAATGAGGCCGTTGTCGTATCCCGCCGCCAGGATCGGCCGGTCCTTGGCGAAACGACAGCAGCGAACGGGGCACTGATGTTGCTGTCCCAGACGTACCGTTTGCTTCAGCATTTTCATCTATCACAAACAAGAATTCAAAATTGAACTAAAACTAGTTTGTGTGCTTTTTAACAGTTAAAGTGGTTACCTTATCGGGATCAAGTTTTGTCAAATGTACGCCTTGGTTACTTGTTCCCTGCGCGACAAAAGACATGGTCTCTGACAGATCCACGCAGTTCACATGCAGTCCCATGCCGTCGACCAGAGTGGACGAGAGCCGACCGTTGTCCACCTGCCAGATTTTCAGACTTCCGTCAGCTCCGCACAAAAGCAGCTGTGTCTCCCGCTGAATAAAATACGCGGCAAGGACTCCTCGCAAAGGCCCCATGATGTGCAGTGGGCCTTCCAGGAGCTTCCACAGCGTCACTGTGCCATCGAGCGAACCCGAGAGCAGCATCGTGTCGCTAGGACTGAACTGCAGGAGCGACGGGGACTGATACGGGTGGGTGCCAATGGCACGCTGCGACTTTGTCTTGGTGAAAACGAGCTGAACGAGGCCCGTCTGGGTTACGAAGGCCACCATGGAACCGTTGTGAGAGACGGCGCAGCGTTCGGGAATGTCATCTTGCTCCGAGTCGGCAGTGTGGAAGACCGTCGCGTCCAGACCACACATTAACTGATTTATTTGATATCAACATGAGATACATAAAGACTGCGATATAAGATTTGGTAATACCTGGATTTTTTTATCGTTAAAAGCCGCAGCGACGAGTAAATTCTCCCTTATGTTCTCTGACCACCGCGCGTCAAAAGCGTGGCACGAGTAGCACGGCTCGAGCTCCGTATTCTGTGTCACTTTCCACGACATGCAGTTCTCGTCACGGGACGCGGTCACCAGGTACTGGCCCTTGAAATGCAGACTCGTTATCAACCTGATTTAAAACAAAAGCCTTCATTAATGCCAAATATAACTTGCAACCATAACCACGACTTTAAAATAGATTTTTAATCAAGTTAATGTTAACGACATTTGAGGTTGTATGCGGAGCTTAACCCGTACGCTGTGTGCCCGACAAACTCCGCGACTTGGGCACCGTCCTCCGTACCGTACAGTACGACTTTATCATTTGTGTTGGCCACGGCCAGCAGTTTGCCGTCCTCGGAGAGTGCCGCGCACTGGTAACAGCAGCCCCTGTTCATGCCGATCTCTCTCACTGAGGAGGAAGGACTTGCCGGGTTGGATCCGGCGACTGTGGTTCGAGGATCGGACCATTCCCGCACGAGGATCTGAGTGTCGGACACCGAAACCATGGAGAAATCTAAAATTTAAAAAAGGAATACATAAATATTTAAATATTATAGCTGAACGAATACTATATTTATGTAATTAATATGCCACAGATTAAAATTAAATAATGTTGTAATGAAATAACATATCGTCTTAATTACATAGTACTGAAACACGTACAAAAAACATGAGATAACCAAGTATAAAATTTTGATGTTATAACAAAATTAAAAAATTACTGAAATATTCAAATTAAAAACGAATGACCAAGCCCGAAGAAACCTGTTATGAATGCAGTGAAGATGACACGTGACTGGTTTTCGTTGAAGATGGCGAGGCAGCGCTCGTCGGATGCGTTCCACAGCCGGATGGTCGAGTCGGCGCAACCGGTGGCGATGTATTCGGCCGAGGGTGAATAGCAACAGGTGTGCACCACGTCGTCGTGCGGAAGACAGTACAACTGCATACCAACTGTACTCATCCATACCTATATCATTCAAATTAGAAACAAACAATCACAACTTCTGTTTATCTATGCATCGATCTGCCTATCTCTCTATCTATATACATATCTATCAATCTATCTATATCTATTTATCTATCTATCTATCTGTTTACCTATCTATCCATCTATATCCACATACACTACCTATCTATATGTTACCCATCTATTTCCCATCTATTTCTCCCTATCTACCTACCTATCTATCTATCTACCTAACTACCTACCTATTATCTATATATACCTATCTACCTACCCACTTATCTATCTATCTACCTAACTACCTACCTATCTATTTATCTATATATACCTATCTACCCATCTATCTATGTACCTCCCTCCCTACCTACCTAACTACCTATCTATCTATCTAAGTATCCATATGTCCATCTACCTATCTACCTACCTATCTACCTACCTACGTACCTACCAATCTTTAGTAGATTCTATTTCTCTTCTATTTCTATTCTTCTTATTCTCTTTCTATTCTAGAAAGATTAGAGAATCTTGTACGGATTGTAATTTTTGTACGGAGTTGAATTATTATTTCGCTAGTATAGCAGGAAACATTATAATGACTGAAAAGAGGAACCTTGGCAGTTTTGTCGATCCCGCAGGAGACGATCAACGCCCCGTTGGGCGAGAACTCAGCCCAGAGGACTTCGCCGTCATGTCCCCTGAAAGTGGCCAGGCTGGCGTCTTCGGCGACTCGCCCGTTCACTTCAAACATGTTGTGCCACGAATCTTGGCGTATGCGCGGTGAAGGCGTCCTACTCTGGCGTTGTTCTACATAAACCAACACTCAAGTATCTTTTCAACAAAATCAAACATCACCCCATTGGTTATTGGTACATTTACCTCTTTTAAGGTTTGTGTTTGATTCGTCAGTTATAAAAGCTTATTCTGACTGGTTAGTAGCTTTATTTCCAATTAATAATCGAAGTAGAAGCAATTTGCCTGACGGTAAACATTGTTATCTAACATGACCTGCTAACATTGCTAAATATTAATTATTTAGAACTAATTCGTCAATTTGATAATCTTATTTTTGATTGGCTGGTTTTTATTTATAAACTTATTTTTCATTTGTTAATACAGTTTGCTTAAATCAGTAAGCTGACAGTTAGTAAAGCAATTGAAAAGCAATTGGCTTACATTGGTTAACTGAGATAGTAAGCTCTGCTATCTAACATGACCTGCTAGCAGTGCTAAATAAAATAAATCCGTCAATGTTATAATCTTATCTTTGATTGGTTGTTTTTTTTTGTACAAGCTTGTTTCTAATTGGGTAGGTTTTTTTTCAAATTATGAAGCGCACAGTTAGTAAAGCATGTTAAAAGCAATCAGCCTTTATTGGTTAGTTATTATTGTAGTTATTTTAAGTGACAGTAAGGTTAATTGAGATAGTAAGTCGGCAATGGCATAGAGGGAGGTTCTTTGCTTACCGCGCGAAGGATTGGTGCAAGGTGCTGGCCGTGCAGGGTTAGGCAAAGCGGGAGGGAAAGTGTCGAGTGTACCGTCAAGTTTGTCGAGGACTCCTTCCAGGTCCCAGACTTTGCACGTGCCGTCCGCCGAGGCCGAGACGAATCGCGTGCCGTCCCAGCTGAGGCTCAGGTGATTTACCGTGCCACTGTGACCCGTGAAGTGGTGCAGCTCTTTACCCGAATCAACATCCCACACCTTCCATAATCATCACATTTAGTGAGCATTTCATCATTTCGTAATTACTAAGATAATATCAACATTATAAATAGCATTATTAATTTAATACGAATTATCAAATAAATTATTTTGGTTATATTTAATTTTAATTTTTATTAAATTTACTGCTTCAACTGTGAGAATTTCTATTACGAGTATTTTACTCGTATATAAATAACGATAATAACAGTTAATTTAAATACACAACGACGGGATGACATTCTACCCTAATTTGGCCATCGCCAATGGCGCAAAGGATCCTGGACGTCGTCTTGGCATAACAGGCCGCCGTCACGTGCCCCCTGCAGAGGACGGTGCTGCGAAGGGCTTGTCCTCGTTGCTCGGCAGCTTCTTGGTTGCTATAGAAACATCGGTTACTCCTTAAACTTTTACACAGAAATTAGATGAAGTTTTCCACGTTACCACCACTCGACGTAGAATTTATCAGGATTGAGCTCGGCAGAACTGCGGGCGGCGCGGTAGACGGCGCTGCTTCTGGGCTGTTCCAGCGCCAACTGGACAATATCCTGGAACCCGTACTGGACAATCACGTGACCGCAGACCCGGATGAACCGGGCGAAATCTTCCGTCTTTCTTTCGCTTTCCTCCTGAAATTATTCAATTAAACTTTATTCAATATTGCAATAGAATATCAATATGAAAGTTAATTAACCGTGGGTGCAATTGAGCCGGCGTATTTCTTGTAGTCGTTCAAGAGATCGCTGGGTCCCGTCACCCGCAATTTGGCGGCAATGAAGTTAAGATCGCGGTATATGCGGGGGAAAAGCTCCACGTGGCCGGCTTTGTGCAAATGGTAGCCCAGGTACCAGAAGACGTAATTATCGTTGGGTAAATTGCCATAATTGCCATGGCACTTGCGCAAGTAGGCCTCAATTAGTTTCCCATGAATCTCCTGCAAAGTTATGTTATTAAGTTCAATTAGACTAAACAGGTATGAATATGAATGAGTATACAGTTTGTCTCTGTTCGGGGACCCGCTGTTTTAAGTAGTCGAGCAGGAGGTCGTGGATTCCATAGAGCACCATCGATAAGGTGGTGACGTGATGAGCAACGAGTGATTTGTCGACGAAGACCTTCATGATGTCCTCGACGTCGTAGCGACTTACTCCCCATAGAGTTTCCAGCACCTATTAACATTATTATTTTTTAATTGTAAAAATCATCTAATTACAATTAATGGATAGTAATTAACTAAATGACAAACAATAATTAGAAAGGATAATGCAAGAATTAATAATAAATAGCTACTTTTATTATTAACACTACTACGACGACGACTGCTGTAATACTATCGACAAATAGTAACTACTATTATCATTATTATGATATAATACCTCAGCAGGGATGTTGACATCGTCTAGGAAGATCACCAGATCGAAAAATTTGTTCTTGTGCTCTTCGTCCAAGTAGTCGACGCTGATCTGAATGGCTTCTTCCACCGTCTGGTAACTATAGGAGCTCTGACGGCTCATCTTCGTGTACCTGGTTAAACATAATTTCATTGGTTAACTTAATTTTAATGTTTAATTTTAGAGCAAATTAATAATGCAATTTACCCTCTGCTCTTGAGTTTCCCCAAGTAGTGATTCCACCGACCGGGATCGACGTCTCCCTCTCGCCTGTCGGCCAGGACCGGGCCCATCAACGACAAAACCATCGGCGATCCTGTCCAATTAATTTCAGTTGTATAATGCATTAACTAGTACTGACATTAAAACAGTTTACCTTTGCTTTCTTCATAGATCTGCAGGGCCTGAGTCGGTAGGTTTTCCTCCGATATGTGCGTACAGTTCGACAAATACGTCATCGACTCTTCCTGCGTGAAGCCTTCCATCATCTGCAAATAAAGACAGCGGCTACTAGTTCCAGAATTCGCACAATCGTTCGACGTAACGTACCTTATACAGTTTGGCTCTCCCGGCAAAAGCCTCGGCAATAGCAACTTCTCGAGTAGTGACCAGAACGCGGCAACCGACGTCAAAACATCGGAGAATTTCTCCTCGCCACACGTCGTCCAAGACGATTAGGCAGTTGCGTCTCGGCTCTTCATTGACAAGTTTGCGTAACCGTTCGATGGCGTGATCGACACTGATCGGCGGGAAGTTTGAACTTTCAAGACATTCGCAGAGGGCCTGATGAACCATAGGATTGTCACAATTAACATTACGTTACTTAGCGGATAAGTTAGTAAACCAACTTAAAAGTACCTGCATCTTAGCCAACAGCACATCTTTGTCGACTTGGCCGAGAGTGACCCAGAAAACTTTACCCTGACAGAGATCTAAGGCAACGGCGGGGGTTCGGACCGTTTCCGCTGCCAGTACTGACTTTCCAATCCCGGCCATGCCATGAATAATAACAAATTCTCCGCGTTTTGCTTCTCTGAGCAGCGTTTGAACCTCACGTACCTAAAATTAAAAGAGTAACGTCGATACATGCACTAGAAGGTCGTACACAATACCTTTCCGCTCCTGGCAATCAAGTGTGGCGGTGGGTATGGGACTCCTCCCGCGATCAAACAGTCTTGAAGTATCGCGGCCTGATGGTCTGCTTGATCTAGCTCTTCTGGTGTTAAATGCCCCGCATCTGTTATGTCAGCATTGCCAGCCTTCTGCAGGTATTCCGCGATCCAGTCATAATCGGCTTCCAGCGTCTTGATTAGGTTATGATATGTGTTGCTGTCTTTCGTTGACACGATGTCAAGCAGCTTCCTGACCTTATCTGGTCGAGATTTCTAGCGTTCAAAAACGAAATATTACACGACGGCAATAACTCTCTCATTTCGATTATTAATCCTACCTCAAGCTCGATCAAGTCCCTTTCATCGAACGTTATAACATCATTGGCTATGAGTTCGTCACCGATGAATTTGACATCTATACATTCGACTATTTTATCGCGGTACAAGGCCAAAGCGGACCGTTGGACACGGTTCATGCGGGCCATTTTGCCTTCACGAGACTCAGGGAAAACTGATTGGCTTAACTGAAGACCAACGGAAGAAAATTGCACCACGGAAACTGAACTGTGCAGACGGCAATGATGGTCAAGGACACATGTTGATGTACAGTCGACGCATTGATATGCAGGCCCCGTGGTGACGAGGACTATGACGAGGATATTCCCTTCCTCAAATCTAACCTCGGAATCTGAATTCAACCAACAGCTTTGTTACAAACAATACAAACGTCATCTAGCGGTCAGATCCTGAACTACTAGTAAAATATCATATGTCTATTAATGGAAGCATAAATATTATTTTAATTTAAATCATCATCTAAATTAATTATTCATGATATCGGATTATTCAATAATTTTCAAAAAACTTACACCTTTATCCAATTAGGTATCTTCACAGAGAAAACCTTGAAAGGGAACTGAACTAATTTCTTCCTTAAGTAACATACATATTGCGTCAACAACCAGCCTTCAGGAGCAAAGGTTGATCAATATTATACGCTATCTTCGGTACAGGATTAAGCGGACAGCACCGCTGAAAGGGGAATTACCCTTAGTTGAACAGCATATCAAATTCCAAATTGATCAAAGTGAAAACTGGATATTAATGATTGAAATCTCCCACCCATGCGAATAATTTAATTAAAATAAGATAGAAATATAGAATATTATTACTATTTGTCTATTGTTTGTTTTTCCACGCGCGATCCTCAATATGACGACATTAAGGGGAAGCACAGTTCGGGGCTTATCTCAAGTGGCTGGATTCTCGTTCCCCTCCAGCACCGGGGAGCGGGAATTTTCAAATCATATCACCCAAGGTACTTTTTTTTTGGCATCTTCTTATCTGTCAGCAAACAAATACAGTGCGGACTTAACTTGTAGATATAACTCATCTATACAGGCTAAAGCAGTTAAAAAAAGGGTTCTTGCTAGGGAAAAGTTGACTGCTTATTACTCCTACGTTTTCAAAGATATAGCCATCCAAAAAATATTGGATGTAGACCAAGTAGTACATGATGCACTCTTCAAGTTTCGTTGAAATCGGTTTGTCAGTTTAGCCAAAATAAGATTCTAAAAGTTAGAAATTACAATAGATTTGCGCCATTCAGGCACCGTTACTTTTGCGCTGGAATGTACGTTACGTCTACAGCAAAAGAAAAACAATTATCGCAGTAACCCGGAAATGTTATAAATTTCAATCTACCTCTTCTGATTGGCCGGCGTCGGTCACGTGACTGGTTCAATCTGATTTACTATAGATTTAGAAAGACTGCTATTTAAACTGACGATAGGTGTACTGTATTAGAAAAATAAACTAAAACACCAAGACACGTAAACGACTCCACCAAACGACTAATTTTCTGTAAAGGTTCATTTTGAGGTCGTCGTGCCGTTTTGCTCGTGGTACATTTGGCGAATATTGTCGAAAAACGGTTTGCAGTTGATCTTGGCGCCCAGTCTGGCGCACAGCAGAAAAGCGCCCGACATTTTCCGGTGCAGCGAGTAGCTCTCGTCCGGCGGAGGGCACAGTCGATGGTTCAGCATGACCGGAATAAGTCTGCGTTAACCAGAAAAAAACATAACTGGACTGCAATACTCTCTTTGAATTTCAATTATTGTTTCTTATACCAATCGAAATTTTACAATATTAATCTTATTTTGCCTTACAATTAAGTTAGATTGGTTCCTTGATTTACAATAAGTAATCACATTAAATATTAATAATGTAAGATCGGAAATTTAATTAACTTTTTTTAACTTAAATTTAAAATTTTCATAAAATAATAACAAAAATAATTTGATTTAATGTAATATCCTGAATTCATATGTACCGTTGGATTCTCATGGTCGTGTCTTGCTGTCCGAAATCGAAGGGTTTATCGAACTGGAAAGCCTCTCCCAAGATCATGACGGCCTCGACGTGGGCTTCTTCCATGACCTGTGCGTTTCAAATTCTCATATCAGAAATAAACTCGGTTGGTTCGATAGTATTAAAGTGGTCGAGCAGGTTAATTCGATGGTATATCAAGTGGTACTTAGGGTTTATAAACTTCTAGTTAAGCCCAGTTCATAGGGTAGATTGGTACTTTTGATTCGTAACCCGTCAGGAAGCCGAGTTCCTTCGAGTACTTGAGGACTCGGTCCCGGTCCACATCGGCTGCACCTTCGATGATTTTCAAGTACTTGTCGACGAAGTGACGGGGAAATTCACGGCTGGCGCCGAAATCCAGCAGCACGACCTAAACAATATTCAATTAACTCCGTTGATTTCTTCTTAAGATGATAACCAAAAGGATTACGAACCGTTAAAATTGGCTCGTAAGTTAAGTACCTGCTTGGTGTTGGGATTGTAGAAGAAGTTGGCCCAGTTGGGATCGGTCTGCATAAAGCGGAACTGGAACAGCTCCATCATGCACAGCTGCAGAATCTGTCGCGCGATGTGATTGCGCGTCTCCTGGTCCATGGCGAAACACTTGTCGATCGTCACGCCCTCGACGAATTCGATGGTCAGCACTTGTTTGGTTGATAACTCATCTACGGGAAATTCCATTTAACAATTACAATTTGAAATAAATAACACCTGAATAATTAAATAAAAAGCATTAATTATTATATTGGATATTTTTTTTAATTACCAACAACTTGGGGCACTTTATAATCAGGGTAATCTTTGAGCAACTCCCTAAACTTGCGGGTGCACTGAGCCTCTCGGACATAGTCCACTTCCCAGCCCAACTCTCGCTTGGCCACCTTTATAATGCTGTCCACATAGAGACCTGAAAAAATTGTCATTACAAATTATTATCAATAACGCTCTGATTTTATTACACATTTAAAAGAAATCACCTTCAGGAAGTATATTCCACACCTTCATGATGCTCATCAAATTATTTATGTCGCTCTCGATGCCCTCAGCAACGCCGGGGTACTGGATTTTCATGGCCACATCCATACCGTTGTGCAGTTTAGCCAAGTGAACTTGTCCTTCATTAACAACAAGACAAAGATTTAATTAATTAGGCATTTTTAATACATTATAATATTACGATTATGGAAAACTGACACGACAAACGCGTCTGAAATGTTAGTCTTTTACCAATGGAGGCGGCAGCAAAGGGTTTCTCCTCGAAAGCGGCCACTTTGGAGCGCCAGTCCGATCCCAGTTGGGACACGAGGACCTCCTCCATCTGCCAGACCGGCATGAAATCCGCAGACTGGCGCACTCGCTCAAAGATCTTCTGAAGCTGCGGGTTGATCATCGCGTTGTCCTTTGAAGAATAAAATTGTAACTAAATCAACAGGTAGATGGCAGTTAAAGGAAATGGACAATAAAATTTAACAAAACTTACGAATTAATAAATAAAATAAAAATGGGAAATAAACTAGTCAAACCTAAGATTCATAACTTTAAAAAAAATTAGTATAAATAAATTAATAAAAATAAACTAATGGAATTAATTAACACAGATAATCAGATAATTGGCGAAATTAATTGATAATTTATTACAAAAAAATAAATAAAGCAGAAACCTGGATGCTGAGCATCTGGCCCAGTTTCAGCGCCGCTCCGCGAACCTTGCACAGGGTATCGACAATCCTCTCAGCATTGGCTTCCGTCAAGAACGGATTCGAGCTTAGCAAACCGGTTTCCTCGTCCTTGCCGACGTTCTCCTTAAGGCCAAAGGTCCTGCGCGTCACCTCGGCGATGGCTCCTACACCCAGTCC
This sequence comes from Leptestheria dahalacensis, assembly GCA_022114935.1. Classification (NCBI taxonomy): domain Eukaryota; kingdom Metazoa; phylum Arthropoda; class Branchiopoda; order Diplostraca; family Leptestheriidae; genus Leptestheria; species Leptestheria dahalacensis. The sequence continues at coordinate 72,167 of JAIQCU010000058.1, read as the reverse complement.
CGCTGCCAGACTCCCGTACGAGGCTAGACGACTCAGACGCGTGGCTGGAACTGCTCTCTCTTTGGCGTTTTCGCTGATCTAGTTGGTCAATTGACGTCAATTCATGTATACTTTCCCTATTAAAAGAGTTTCAAACTTACGACAGGCTTTTTCTTCTTAGCTACGGGCTTCGGTGCCGAGGGTTTCTCCTTCAACGCACCGGGTTCAGCTGTTTTGGTTTTCGAGTCGGAAAAAGCCATTTTATCCGCCATGTCGTTGTTTCCGGTTTTCAACTGTTGCCGCGGTTCGGTGGTCGAAAACGGTCCCAAGTTACTCTTTGATCCTCTGACAATGGTTGTTGTATCGGAATCCTTCTTTGAGTCAACATCGGCCTGGTTGAAACCGGCTGGAGTAACGACAGGTTCCGGTTCAAGCCCTAGTTTTGATTAAAATTAGTGAAAGTCTAGATTGCTGATTGTAAATGTTCATTCAGATTACGTTTATTTAAAGCAAAGCTGGAAGTTCCTGCAGATGACGAGTTTACTGTAGTTCGAGTAGAACATGGAGATTTTGGGTCTATTTGGTTGTATCCAGCGGGGGTGATGACGGGCTCTGAGACCGGGCCTAAGTGTAACGGGGATATAACAACATCAAATTTTATAACTATTAATTCGTCATTTAAATCTTTTAAGCTAATAGTCAAAAAGTTGAACTGAAGCATAAGATACACACGGGTGTTCTCGACAGTCGGGGTTTCGGTCGCCGATCCCGTTACAATCGCAGGGTTGGCCATTTGAGCCTCCGAATGTTGTAGGACTGTGGCGAGATTTGGATCTTCTGTGGGGACAAAACCAAATTAACACTTTAGAAAATCCTGTTTGATTTTTTTACACATTTTATAGAAAACATACTAGGATCAGTAGAGCGAGCTACCGTAGATGAGGTAAACGCCTCTGGGGACGTGTTCGAGGACTTGGCGTCCAGCTCTGCGAAACATGGCGACGTCTGGGATGGTCTCTGTGTCGCAGCTGCAAACAAAAGTGACATGTGGTCAGCTCTAGCGAATCTGTATGTGAATTTGCGAGTCTCAACCTGTCGTTGGCAGAATGGTCCCAGATTCCAGATTCAAGTTCAAATTGGACGTCATCTGGCTTAGCGAAACCGAATCGCCAACACTGGGTCCCTGTGCGGAGAGCGCTGCGGGATTCTCGACTACTTCTGAGATAGTGTTGGGGGTTTTGCCAGTACGTCCAGTGAGAGCCTGGGCGGCGTACTGCACGACACCCTGGGCGACAACGGCAGTTCTCCCGGCCATTTCTGGCAATTGGTTCAACACCTTCTGCGGGTCAAGAGAGTTGGGGCTGGCATTGGACAATAATGAGCGGTAGCTGGAATGTGACCAGGCTTCCTTCAGCTCTTTCTCTGTCGTAGTGGCTGCAGCTCGGGCGACCGCGCCAAGGCCCCGTAGGACCAACAGAACATCAGAACTGCGTGGTTTTGCCATTTTTCTGTGAATTCTGCTAAAATTTATAAGATTATAATTGAAATATAATCAGAATCAGCTCAGAGTCCGAACGATGTGGAGTTCAATTGTGTACTTATGTAAGTAAGAACCTGTCCTCCTCGCAAGCAATTTTTTAAATGTTACAGAACAATAACAGAATATTATTACCAGAGATAATGCCAGTAAATCGTATAGTAATATTAACTATTACGACGAAATGTCTTGTCATTTTAGTTATATTTGGACAAAGCTGAATTATTTTGGAAGTTAACGATTTCATGGACAACGTACCGCGGACGACCGGCAAATTTTCCTGTTCGTAAACACCAAAGATCAGCGTTGCCAGATCAACACTTGTTTTAATTCATATAAACGAATAAACTACTTCATAAATTAAACTTTTTCAGTGTTATTACTTTCGTTTGAAAAAATTCGATAAATATTCAAATATATTGCATTTTATGTATTCGAACTGACATTGCTGGGGAAGAAAACCCATTTAAGAGAAACAAAACAAAGATGGCGGCGTCTATTGAACTGTCACAGCTTGCTTATTCTAAAGTAATTTTACATGCATTCAAGTACCCTCATCTAGCCGTTAATGGTCTTCTTCTAAGTCACGAAAACTCGAGTGGAAATGTATTGAAAATAACGGACGCCATCCCCTTGTTTCATCAGAGCTTGGGATTGGCACCCATGCTGGAGGTCGCTTTGATGCAGGTATTTTTTCCCCTTATTTTATAATGATTTTTAACGCTATTCTCCTGAGTAGATGGCTGTATATTTAACTACCTAGTCTGTATTTTAAATAATTTATAAAAATTAAATATTAAACACAGGTGGAGAATTACTGTCGCAGCAAAAGTCTAGTCATCTCAGGCTATTACCAGGCCAACGAATCTGTAACAGATTCCAGGTACATTTCGAATTGTCAACCACATAACAGTATAGAAAATATTTTAGTCATATTAATTTACTGGTTAATTTCAGCCCCGATTTTGTCGCTCAGAAGATATCTGACAAGATAGCGGAATTCTTTCCCGACGCCTGCCTTCTCATGGTAATGAAGAACAGTCAAATACTTTAAGATTGTAGCCGTGAAGTCATATATTGTTGTTCAAAATTCAAGATTGACAACAAGCAACTATCTACCGAGTTAACAACCCCGGCGATGCACGTGATGCAGTTTCACGACGGCAAATGGAAGATACGGGACAGGTCGAGGTAATTAATCCCCGTGCAGACGTTATTAAGCCCGTGCTGATTTGCTTTCATATAAGTAGCCTAAACATCTTACCGAACGTGTCCTTGGCGCTGAAATCTACATCCCGTCTGGTAAAGGCCAAAGTTTTCCGTGAACTGGTCGATTTCGACAACCATCTGGACAATCTCAGCTGCGACTGGTTGAACACGGAACTCAACAGTGCAATTGTACAACATTCCAAAAATTAGTCTAAAACACCATCTCCCGCCCACCTAAACTCTGGATGTCTATCAACATTGATCCCCTGTTAGTTCCGTTTAAAGCAGATAATAAACACCAATGTAGTTTTCCACTCTGGGTTTTGTTATCATAGTAGTTGAAGCTGGAACGAAATACACTATGTAACTCATCATCGTCCTTCATCGTCCTTCATCGTGATTCAAAACGCGGCCAATTCCAACTAGTGTATTCGTTGTGAAGCGCTCGATTACATACGCTGTTTGCTAGGGTATTATAATGGACACGAGTAAGTGGTAATTTAGGCTTCGCAGATGATGCTATGTTTAGTAGAGCAGGATTTATCGTTCCACGAACGGAACGGGTACCACAGTTCCAGACAGTTTTCCCGGCCCTTGCCGTTTGGTTCCCCGGCTTTCCATTTGGTATAGGCGAACTCTTTACCTGTCGAAGCCCATATCCAGGTGTCACTGTAAGTGTTCTGTCGTACACCGGAAGTCCAAAATCCATCTGTAAATATACCTGCATAATACGTGCCCGTTTGGTTAAAAGCTAGCCAAGGAACATACCGGAGTAATCTGAAATAATTCCAAATATGGCCCTGTTTTCCTGCTCCGTTTCGATACTGACGAGGTACATTCCGTGCCAGCGGCATAGTCGGTCAGCTTCTTCCCAAGTAGCCTGTGCATCAATTTGGTAGTTCATAGAGAGAACGATGGGTTAAAATTATTCAGATTTACTTTGGTTGATCGTATGAAACAATGGCAGTTGTTGGCGGGACCCAGGGGGAGGCAGAAGGCATGATCGTGTCCATGAAGTTCCGTAGGGCAGAAACCTGTACACTCAAACTGTCCTGATTTTACTTGTCTGCGTCTCTTTCGGACAAGATTTACCAGCTTGTATCCTCTCCGAGTTCTTGGTTACGAAGAATTCCGTCTTTTTCAACTGGTTATTCATATTCTGCATCCAGTCGCTCAGATTAGCTGCAATATGAAAGCAATGTGGAATGAACTGGCTCGTTTTGCATCCGTGAAATTAAAGAAACACCTTTGAAACTCTTCAACTGTAAATTGTTCACCGTCAGCTCACTGTTTACTTTCTCAAGCCTCTGCCCGTGTTTTTCTACCTGGTGGCTCAGAGCCCGCTGTAAGAAAGAAGTTATTGAGCGCTGCAACAATACACAGAGGACCAAGTTTGCTTATATACTTCCAGCGAGACTTTTGTTTCGTCCAGCTTCGAAACAAGAACTTTTATGTCGTTCTCGCAGATCTTGGATTTGTTATTGAACTTGCGGTCGAGTTCGTGCAGAGACTCCTCAACTTTTAGCCGCAAGTTGTGACTGCTCTCCTTGTCGTGTTCTTGCTTACCGACTAGAACCTGATTCAGAAAAGTTCATGAACTTTCAACTTTAAACACGAAAGAGATGACAAGTCGACTTTAATTTTGTCTCGTAGATCGTCGAGTTCCTTATCCGCGCGTTCCTTGATGGCCACGACGTTGGTCCACTTCTGTAGCTGGCTTGCGTACTGAGCTGTGATGTAAACCGTATTCTATTTCAGCGATCCATTCCGAGAAATTTCTGGTATACATACACTGGGAGAGATTCGTCAAAGCCGCCAGGTCTTGCTGAACTGAATACAGTTCACCCTGGGTACTTTCCGTTAAGTTTCCCACTGTTAGAACAGCTTCGTAGAGTTCAGTCAAGTTCTGCTGTAGTTCGGCAAACGATTCTGTAACCTGGGTAAAGTGTATACTTAGTTCTCTCTCAAAGTAGCTAGTTTTGCTTGAACTGCATACCAAACTGGAAATGTTTTGTCCTTTCAGCTCGTAGATTCCAAGCCGTGCTTCAAACTTGTCTATTCTTGACCGGCAGTCGTTCTTCACCATCTCCATTTCCTCCTTTAATTCATTCAGCTCAACAATGGCAGAAGGATTACCAAAATTTCCTAGAAAACAGATATTTTGCAGTGTAGCTATCGTTAACCATAACTATGGGTCAGAACCTACCGTCTTGGTCCATGTGTTTCTCCGACAAAACTCCTTGCGTCGACAGTCTGTAAACCTTTTCTTCCAGCTCGCGAATCTTTCGTTGCTGCTCTTGAAGGATCTCTTCCAAGTTGGCGCCGTGGGTCACTAAATCGTTGTCTGTCTGATTATCATCGGCAAACGGACACTTGATTTCTTCTCGGGTCAGAATATAGCTTTTGGTTAGGTTGGCGAAAAACTCCTGAAATCCTATCCCGGTTGTCTCCACGCCAGTAGTATCATTGGTCTCGTCAATGTTGACTTTGATCTGATGGCTAGCTAGGTTATTCAGCTTGACAAACGTGTCCAGGTTTTCCTGAAGCCATTTGAAGATCTCATCAATGACCATTTCCTGCTTCTTCTGCTTCTCCGCAGTGATGCAGACCAGAGAAGCCATACTGACTTGTTCGTCCGGCACTTGAAGAACCTCACAGCGACAAGCTGTGATCAGTAACAATAACGGAAGCAAATAGAACATCGCTTCCTTGGGGTATTCAAACCTAAAATAAAGTTTTTAATCCAACTTACCTGCTTGTAATAAAAACTGTATTACCTTTCGAAAAGTTTTATCCTTGCTCCGCGGTGAACAGGCGACGGAATGAGCAAGAAACTCGTTCGAGTACATCGCAAGGAGGGCTTTTGATTGTTTGTCTTTCTATCCTTTCGTTCGTCGCGTTTGCACATTGCTACGTTTCTGTTGATTTAATTGACTCTGTTTATCATCTGCAGCCCACATGTCAACCCAAACACTTACCAGCGGGGTTGCCAGCTAAACCTTGTTTACATTACGCTAGAAAAAGTGTAGCAGTGTCCAGGGAAGCCTTTAAAAGCGCAGTGGCTGTAAACAGTAACCCTCGTAAATTTATGGTCTATCTACAAAAGGAATTTACTTGAATATTAAATATTGCGATGCGTAGAACTCTGTTCTGGGAAAAATCAGCACCACTTTTCTGCCTTATAGAAAGACTCCCTGGATAGTTACCAGTAGATGTGTCACACAGAGATCGAACCAAAATACATACACATGCACGGCTTAGGGTCTCCTTGCTTTCCAAATTGACTCGCCGAAGAAGGAACTCTGTCTGTCTCTCTGAGACTGTGGGGCGACTGTCGTCACTGTGAGGCCTCTAATTAAGGGAGCTGGTCAAACATGCGTGAAATTTACTCGTGTATCTATGCCCCAGATACCCGCAAGTAACACTAAAGCTCTCATTCAAAGTTACCGGAGCCGATACTTCTGTCAGCAGAAGGGAAACGTGTGAAATATTTTCAAAAAAAATTAGGAGCGTGACAGTTGTATATTCGTTCCTATGTTGTTCATGTCGGTCATATTATGGAAGTTTTTCCATCATGCAAACAGCAACATTAGAGGCGCAACAAGTTTCCATTAAACGGACCGCGACTATACTACGCGCACGCTTTTTCCAACCTGCAAGTTGGACAACAAAGTGAGGTTTCTTCTTTCACGCCTAGCAGGCCAACGGCTTGAGCTAGAGATTTCAAATCGAAAATAATAGAAAGAAGAAAGACTGAGCTGTTTAAAAATTTCAAATTGAAGAAATTCACAATAATCCTTATATAAGAATACTGCCTTCGAAATTAAAGAAAAAACGGAAAAGTTTTGACGTTTTCCTTAATTAGCTCCGTTACTATTCGTCTTTATAAAAGTTTCTTTTTTCAAAATGTAGTCCATGATGAGAGGCATGCAATATTTTTAAAGATTTCAAATATCTTATTCGGCGCACCAAAAAGTTGCCAGTTTTTGGCGTTTTTTTAAGAAAACTATGCTCGAATAAGGACTGAAACCCAAATATTCGAAAACTAGACGTTAAAAGGCATTTTTTGGCCTATTGCAACGCATATTTACGTTTCATGCAAGGCAGTAAATTTGAGTTAAAAGCCAAAAAATACGGGTTTGCTCTTTTTGGGCGCTAGGTGGCAGCGCGACTAGGCTGCTTCATAATGCAACGTCAACAATTTATCCTTTTTTCTTTAATTTCGAAGGCAGTTTTCTTATATAAGGATTACTGTGAATTTCTTCAATTTAAGATTTTTAAAAAGCCCAGTCCTTCTTCTCTCTATTATTTTTGATTTGAAATCTCTAGCTCAAGCCCATGAAAGAAGAGACCTCACTTTGTTGTCCAACTCGCAGGTTGAAAAAAGCGTGCGCGGAGTGTAGTCGCGGTCCGTATTCTTCTTTCAGTATTAAATTGTAATATAACGCAAATGATCCTGTAGAGAAGGTCGTGTCGTCTCAGTTTGGGGTGCCAAGATTAGTTGCAAGTTCTGGTTTGCCCAAGAAACTACCGTTCTGGTTAACAGCTTGCTGTATGAACGACTGTCATTCACAGAGTCTTCCTGGTCACGCTCTTTTTCTGCATTGATATTTGCACATGGGACTTTAAGGTCATACGCTGAACACATGAGTATGAGTACTTCTTCTAGTTACAAGTGATAACTAGCCAGTGGTGCCTACGGGAGCGTTTCACGAGGCAGAGCTCTGAGCTGCATAGGTGGCAACCTTCTGGACCGATTCACAGACCGTCCTGCAGTGGATTAATTCTCGTACGCGGCGTCTCGTAAGCGGCGAAGGTGGGTACCAAAGCGCAAAAATAAGCTGAGGGAAAGCTCTCGCACTCATAAAGAGTAGAATTTTGCATGAAGTTGATGGCAGAAGTTAAGGTAACGGGAGGGGGCGGGGGGGGGGGGTCACCAGAAGTCGGTGCTTGCAACCTTGATGGGAACGAAACGGTCCGGAGCTTCTTGTAGCCCCAAAATGCGGAAGGTGGTTGGTTTTGGCATCTCAAGGATCATCTTGTATTAGCTGCTTACTCTTTAAAACGGGACCAAGTTCTCGCGTCTGCGGCGTTCTAAGCCTTGTACAATAGTTTGCTTGCTGAACTGGACAATATTATTTAAAGCCCACATATTTGTGCTCTGGTGCAAACTGAAAGAGTATGCAGGGGGCGAGTATACCAAACGCACGCTATTTTCAACTGGCGGCGGACAAAGAAGTGTACTCTCTTCAAACTCGTCAAGCGCCTAAAGCCCTAAAGAATTTTACATAACACTAATTCGTAGACTCTGCTTCGCCTTCTTGTAAGTCATTCGCAGTGGCGTACCGAGGGACTTTGGGGCCCTGGGCAAAATCCCTAATTCTTGGGAGTTGAAGGCCCAGCTAGAGGCCTTTCTGGGCCCCTCGGACAGCAAAAGTGGGCCCCTAGCTCGACCTGGGCCCTGGGCAGCTGCCCCACTTTGCCCTCCCCTTGGCACGCCACTGGTCATTCGCCTTTATTTTGCCTTCTATAACTCGCTTTTATTTTAATCCAAGTTATTTGCATTTGCGTTTGATCGGATCATCGCTTTTTCCGCTCGTACATTTTTTCTTTTCTCTATTTTCCTCATGAAGTTGTGTAAATAAAACACAGAAGAATTTATAGCCATTATATGCATTGTGCCAGCTGGGCAAAAATACACTTGTACATTATTTTTAAAAAAACTTAAGATAGAACATCGTTTTATAATCAAATAGTAGTTCAAAAGGCTTCTGAAAATATAGTCTGTCAGGTTTTGAAGATTTCGTCCCTCTCAAAAAGCGCTTTGAAATAAAGAAAAAACTTAAAAATTTGGAAGTTTTTCTTTATCACCTTAGCTGTTTATGAACCGTTTCTAGATTTCATTTTTCCACAATACTTGATTACTTATGAGTCACACAATAATAATTTCACAATACTTAAAATACTCGTAGTAAGAGGAATGATTTTTTTTCTTTGTTAAAATATCTTAATATATAAGGGAGCTAGAGAAAAAAAAGCTGTTCCCCCTCGCATGCATTGACGGTTTTTGGCACTCTTTTCAAAAATTAGGCAGAAATAAGATTATAAAGTAGAAATTCGGATTTACCGTGTCAATTCACGTCTTTTAACACCAAGCACGATTAATTCTGAGATCACGCATGACCCCAATATTCTAGTTTATAGTTCGTTCTACTTAATAATGTGTCAACCTATGAGCGAAATGCGTTCCATGTCAAGTCAGGCTAATTTCCAATAATAGTCAACCTATGAACGCAATGCGTTCCATGTCATGTCAATCTAGTTCCCAATGTTAGTCAGCCTATGAACGCAATGCGTTCCATGTCAAGTCATGCTAGTTTCCAATGTTAGTCTACTTATGAACGCAACGCGTTCCATGTCATGTCAATCTAGTTTCCAATGTTAGTAATCCTATGAACGCAATCTGTTCCATGTCAATTAAATCTAGTTCGCAATGTTAGTCAACCTATGAACGCAATGCGTTCCATGTCAAGTCAATCTAGTTCCCAATGTTAGTCAACCTATGAACGCAATGCGTTCCATGTCAAGTCAATCTAGTTCCCAATGTTAGTCAACCTATGAACGCAATGTCATGTCAATCTAGTTTCCAATGTAAGTTAACCTATGAACGCAACGCGTTCCATGTCATGTCAATCTAGTTTCCAATGTTAGTCAACCTATGAACACAATGCGTTCCATGTCAAGTCAATTTAGTTTCCAATGTAAGTTAACCTATGAACGCAATGCGTTCCATGTCAAGTCATGCAATGTTAGTCAACCTATGAGCGCAGTACCATGTCATGTCAATCTAGTTTCCAATGTTAGTCTACCTATGAGCGCAGTGCGTCCCATGTCAATCTAGTTTCCAATGTTAGTGAAACTATGAACGCAGTGCGTTCCATGTCATTTCAACCTAGTTCCCAATGTTAGTCAACCTATGAATGCAATGCGTTCCATGTCATGCCAATCTAGTTTCCAATGTTAGTAATCCTATGAACACAATGCGTTCCATGTCAAGTCAATCTAGTTCCCAATGTTAGTCAACCTATGAACGCAATGTCATGTCAATCTAGTTTCCAATGTAAGTTAACCTATGAACGCAACGCGTTCCATGTCAAGTCAATTTAGTTTCCAATGTAAGTTAACCTATGAACGCAACGCGTTCCATGTCAAGTCAATTTAGTTTCCAATGTAAGTTAACCTATGAACGCAATGCGTTCCATGTCAAGTCATGCTAGTTAGTCATGCAATGTTAGTCTACCTATGAGCGCAGTGCGTCCCATGTCAATCTAGTTTCCAATGTTAGTGAACCTATGAACGCAGTGCGTTCCATGTCATTTCAACCTAGTTTCCAATGGTAGTCAACCAATGAACGCAATCTGTTACATGTCAATTCAATCTAGTTTCCAATGTTAGTCAACGTATGAGCGCAGTGCTTACCATGTCATGTCAATCTAGTTTCCAATGTTAGTAATCCTATGAACGCAATCTGTTCCATGTCAATTAAATCTAGTTCCCAATGTTAGGCAACCTATGAGCGCAATGCGTTCCATGTTCCAATATTAGTCAACATATGAACGTAGTGCGTTCCATGTCATGTCAATCTAGTTTTTAATGTTAGTCAACGTATGAACGCAATGCGTTCCATGTCACGTCAATCTAGTTTCCAATGTTAGTTATCCTATGAAAGCAATGCGTTCCATGTCATGTAAATCTAGTTTCCAATGTCAGTCAACCTATGAACGCAATCTGTTCCATGTCAATTCAATCTAGTTCCCAATGTTGGTTATCCTATGAACGCAATGCGTTCCATGTCAAGTCAGGCTTGTTTTTTAATGGTAGTCAACCTATGAACACAATGCGTTCCATGTCAAGTCAATCTAGTTCCCAATGTTAGTCAACCTATGAGCCCAATGCGTTCCATATATCAAATCAAGCTACCTGTAATGATAGCCATCCTATGAAAGCAGTGTGTTTCATGTCAAGTCAATCTTGTTTATAATGTTACTCAACCCATGTACGCACGTGGTCACCTATTGCCGTACGGGAGCACGTGCAACTATGATTGATGTTATTAATACGACTTCTTTTACAATTTATATTGCGGCCATACGTGACCTTAGAATCAATTGTGCTTGAGGTCAAAAGACTTGTTTTAACGCGGAGAATTCAAATTTCTCCTTTTTTTGCTTATATCAGATTAACTTTTGAAAAAAAGAGCCAAAACCGTCAATTGAAATGAGGGGGAAAACAGTTGTTGGTCTCTAGCTCCCTTATTTACGAAGATATTCTAGCGACTAAAAAAAATTTTCTTTTTCTCTTTCTATGAGAAGCATTGTGAAAAGAATAAAAATTGAGAAACGGTTCATATTCAGATGAGAGAGTCAAGATAAACCGCCAAAATTTTCAAATTCTCCTTAATTTCATAGCGCTTTTTGAGAGACAAAATCTTCAAATTGTAACAAACCTTATATTTCCAGAAGGCGCTACCTTTGAACTACTACTTGCTTTCTGAACGATGTTTTTACCTAAACCGTTCAAGGTAGAAGCATCGTTTTACAAGGACCTCTACTTTCCCACACCACTTTCGGTGCAACCCTACCCTATCCCGCTTTGATCCCCGTGACCGCTTTGATGGACTGAGTGGGGCTGCACCCAAAAGTGGTGTGGGAAGTCCTAGTAAAACGATATTTCTATCTTGAACGGTTTAGACGCTAAACGAATTTGAAGAAAAATTTTTTGTCCCCCGCCAGTTGAAAATAATGTGCGCGATTACACCGGCTGAAGCCACTAAAGACCTCATATCGCCTGACTTTTTGAAGTCTGTAAGGTAGAAGTTAAGTTCGTATAAAGTGTATACTGAACTTATTCTAGACCATGAGATTTTTGTGAAAATGTTCAAAAAATTTCTCGCCTGCGACGGCCAATTCGTTTCTTAACTCACACTCCACATTGTATCGCTATCACGGGGCGCACAAATACGGATGCTTTTCACTCAGAGACGTCAGCGTAGATTATATTTCCCACGGCTGACCTACCCAAGCAAGTTGTGCATCTCAAAATGAATCTCGGAATGCGAATGTACAGAACAAAGTTCCTACATATCACGGGATGGATTGGGTACTTGTCGCGTTGGAACGCCTTAGAGACCTGGGTGGGGATGGGCAGCTCTGTAACTAGCGCAAAACGAGCAAACACAAAAGGCAATACACAATATGTAGAATGAGTAAATCGCTTGCAGAAAGGGCCGATAGATATAGATCCGTGCGTTACAGTCGTAACGACGAGAAAGCTGCAGTTTCCGAGCATAATGTTACAAGTTTTCTGTTTGTTTAATAAAGATTTTGATGAACTGGGTTGTTTTATTACGAAACTGATGGACGGAGAAGATTTTTGCAATTCGTGAAGGGGATGCCTAAAAAATGTTACATGTTACCTCGCATAGCACTTCGCGAGTACAGCGCGCTAAGGCATTGCACACGCAAAGTTCAGTCTAACAAAAGACAGGGAAGAAACTGTATTGTGAATGGTTCAGTGGTGCTTGGGACCCTTGACGAGTTCACAAAGAATGCAAAAGATTGTGAAGGACACATTGCATTTAATGGTAATTTTTTGTTTCGAAATGTCAGTCCGGCAGGTTTGTTGCCCCCATACGATGAAACTAAAAACTCTATGTAAAGTTAAACTTCCTTTATTTACCGGGAAAACACTGACGTTTTTCTGCACTAACGGTCAAGGTAAAGCGCGTAAATCAAGGCTTTAATGACGGCCAAGGTGCATATAAGTGGCGAGTACGACAAATTTTGGCACTCAGATTCTCTCAAGTAAAATGAGAGTCTTGTTTCTGATAGTTCTTGCGGTGGCAGCTGTAACGGCCTTCAAAGCTGATACAAAGTCGCTGCAATCTTGGGAAGACTATAAGGTGCAAGCATAGCCTAGAAATTTTGTTTTATTTTAAATTAATTAACCTGCATCTTTTTTCAGTCCCGATTCTATAAGAAATACGACAACTCAACTGAGGAAAGATTCCGCTATGTAGTCTGGCAACAGAACCGTGCTATCATCGATCATCACAATGCTAAGGAAGACACAACATTCACCATGGATGTCAACGAGCTAACTGATAAGGTAGTGTAACTGATATCCTTTTATTCTTTCTTATTTACGTGTCAATCTTTCATTCTAGACCGAAGGTGAGATCAGAAAAAGACTTGGAGTCGTTGTACCACCTGAAGTAGCCCCCATCTCTTCAACTATATTAGCTACTAGGCAACTTTCAGTAAACCCATCTGCAGTGGACTTGCGTTTATCTGCCTGTATGCCACCCGTTAAGAATCAGGGTTCGTGCAGCTCTTGCTGGGCCTTCGGAGCTACTTGCCCCCTGGAATTCTTAACTTGCAATAAAACAGTTTCAAAACAGCCTGTTATCTTGAGGTATACAGTACTCGATTTGACGAGTGTACTTTTAAAATGATGAACACTTCTTTTGTGCAGCGAATCCCAGCTCCTTAATGGCACTTATGGAAAGGGTAACTACGGCTGCAATGGGGGTTTCTACACCAAGGCATGGGATTACGTCAAAGTCGCCCCAGGACTAGCTAACGCTTCAGCCTTACCTTACTACCCAGCTGTAAGTATATACCATCCTGGATACCCATGATAGAACGCCTAGTTTAATACCCAGCTGAACATGATTCCATGTCAAGGTCTACATTCTAACAGGCTAGCAGGAAATGTGCTTACACCGCCAGCATGAAAGTAGCTACACTGTCCTCATACGTTCAAATACGAGCTAAGGACACAGTACAAATTATGCAGAGTGTGGCAAATCAAGGACCATTGGCAGCTGGCATGGTGGTTCTGACCAACTCTTTACCTTACTACAGGTAATTTAGTCAAATTCAAGGAACTATTAGCAGCGTTAACAACGCCAAATAACTGCTATTTTTTTTCTTCTTTGTTAGATCTGGGATATATTCCGACCCAGCCTGTCCTAACACGGGCGCTAGCTTCAACCATGCTGTCGTGATAGTTGGGTACGGCACCTCCAACGGTACGAACTACTGGATCGTTCGCAATTCGTGGGGCCCCAACTGGGGAGACCAAGGTTACTTCCTTATTCAGCGTGGTGTCAACATGTGCAATATCGAGAGTCTGGTTTATTTTGTCAACATGTAAAAGAATATATTGTACTTACGTTAACAAGCAGTTTATTACAAGTGCAATAAACCCCGTAACATCGAGTACATGATACAAATACATTAGAACGTATGGAAAGCCCCCAAAAATTAATGTACGATTTAATTTGACTTCGTTACCTTGAACGATAACCTCCAAACAACTAACTGCCGCAGCTGTTGTTATATGATATTTTTGTAAATTTCAAGTGCTTAGTGACAGATATTTATAGCATGATCTGGACAAAATTTCACACTGGAGTATAGATTTCTGTCAAACAGCATGTTCAGTTGGAAATGCTTATTCTTTCTTTTCCCTGGCATTATGATTGCTTCTGACGAAACTAAATTCGTGTCACGTTCAGTTTCAAAGTATACTACCATGTGGGATCTGCGTCTTTTTAAAAATCAGTTATGGGGTCGTTTCGCCCGAGTAGTTCATTGCCACCGTTAAATTGTAATGCATAGTTTGCAGCTGCAAGAGGAGATTTGACGAGGGGACATCCACTTGACTGAAGGTTTATTACTTCCCTTTTATAATGAACAATACAAAAAGACTAACTTATGTTTACTTCCTACGGCAGCTCAAGTTTTTAGAATATCCGTTAATTGGCCCATTACTGTGAGAGTACTTTTTGGGCACAGCAATGCGTCTAAAGTTACAAGTTTAACATGCATGGATAATCAACCAGGATCACAATTTAATGATCTGAATTCGTCTACATACTTCTCTTATATACAGAAAGAACACAGGACATTATTGTTGCAGTTCAGTTTCAGCATTATATGGACATCCACTGAAGCTGAACATTTGCGCCTAAGCATATGATTTATAACATTAAAATATGATGTCCATCTTAAATAACATAAAGATGTCTATGTATCTTTACGGCAGAAAGGTTTTTGCTAAATTGTAGGAGTATCTGGACATTAACCATGCGTGTCAAACCCCATTTGAGTGAGCACAGAACGAACAAATCCTGGAAAAGTTAAATAGCAGCGCATATTGATTATAACTGACTAATGCAACACACAGATGCACTAATGCGTGCAGTTGTAATCTAGTAAGATAACAAGGGCTACTTACCTAAGATAACCCGAGGTTTTCGAAAGATCGATGACCCTTCAAACTATTAGAAATAGACGTAATAGGGAAAATAATTTAAGTGAGATCATAAACAAAGGGTTCTGTAGGTAGCTCCAGAAATTAACCACTTTTAGCAAGCTCAGAACTTCCATGCCCTTGACTGTGTAATAACTACATAAAATTGGCAATAAAGAACGATTTTTCTGCACAGAGTTCAGGCAAGACAGGTTTCAAGGCTTTACTTAGCTTCCGTTATACATTGTATATAAGCTGAGAGTGTAGTAATGTTATCTATACCAGGTCTGTCTAAACAAGATGAAAGCCTTGCTGCTTGTCGTAGTTGCCGGGACTGTTGTAACCGCGCTTGAACTTGGTACGAATTTGGCATCATCCTGGGACGAATATAAGGTATACTTGCTGCGCTTCACTACTTTTAGCATTCATACTTAAACAGCCCTTTTTAAAAGAACAAATTCGGTAAGAAATATGCGAATGTCGGGGAAGAAAAATTGCGCTATGCAATTTGGCTAAAGAACCACGCCATCATCAACGCTCACAACGCCAAGACGGACACGTTGTTTACCATGGAGGAGAACGAGCTAGCCGACAAGGTAATACGTTCTAGATACTATCTATTCATAGGAAATAAATTCAAGTGCCCTTTTAGACTAAAGCTGAGATTCAAAAAAGACTTGGAACTATTGTGCCGCCGGAAGTAGTCCCACTTGTTTCCACACAAACGGATCCTCTTCCAACTCTCTCAACGCTACCAACTGCCGTCGATTGGCGTACATCAGTCTGTATGCCAGCCGTGAAGGATCAAGGTCAATGCGGCTCCTGTTGGGCCTTCGCTGCTACTAATCCTTTAGAATTCGCCACCTGCAAGAAGGCAGCTACAGAACAGGCTATTGTATTGAGGTGAGTTGACACGTAAGATATAATGGTCAATGGGAAATATGCCATGGAACTTTTTATTTAGTGAATCCCAACTGGTTAACGGCAGTTACCCACAGGGAAATCGTGGCTGTAAAGGAGGCTACTACACGAGGGCTTGGGACTATATCAAAGTTGCGCCAGGACAAGCTAGCGCGTCGTCATTACCCTATTACCCAGCTGTAAGTATGAAGTCCTGCTCAAAGTTGTACTGCATATAAACTACGATAGTTCATTGTGAACCTTTATAAAGTCGTAGAGTTAAAAGCGAAGACTGTTCGTCCGAAAACAGGATGGCAGAAAATGTTTGTACACTGCCAACATGAAAGCAGCTACCTTGTCTTCTTACGTCCAACTGCGAGCGGGAGACGTCACTCAGATTATGGAAAGTGTGGCTAACCAAGGACCCGTAGCAACTGCCATGGCTGTTCTGACTAATTCCTTCACTTACTACAAGTACATTTTCCGGCCCTATTCCCATAACATCCCGGTAGCAGCTGCAGCATAACCTTTTGTTCTTTCTTACAGAAGTGGAATATATGCTGATCCAAATTGCCTGGACACAGCGATTAGCATAAACCATGCTGTAGTTATAGTGGGCTACGGCAATGCCAACGGTACCGCCTACTGGATCGTCCGTAATTCATGGGGAGCCTCATGGGGAGCAGATGGATACTTCCTTATCAAACGCGGTGTCAACATGTGCAAAATCGAGAGCTTAGTGTATTATGTCGTCCCATAAGAAACCAATTCTATAATCGGCGGTTTAACGTGATATTTAATTGGCTAAAGGACTAGCTTTATCCCACGGTGTTATAGAATATTTGTGTCAGCTGTAACTGTTTCTGACGAATAAACCATTGGCCTGCAATGTCTAACGTCCAATGGACACACAAAGTAAATGAACGTAAAATAGAAATTGTCACGCACAGATGTCTAATTTGGCATACCTTGACAGCATAAAACTGGCTTATATAAAATTTATCTGAAAAGCATAAAGTTTAGAATGGATATGAACTATTTCATGTTACATGCACATGCCTAATGCTCTATCCTTAATGCTTTAATGCGCTATTATGGCATTATCCTGAATTAAACGGAAGGTATATGCAACAGCGCCTATCGCATAGAAACGAGCCTGAAATGATAAGTTAGCGCACGTTTATAAGCCTCGTGGAGCAAAACCAGTTTCCAAACAAGGAAGTCGTCAGGTGTATCCATTACAAACAAGGAAATGTTGGTTTATGACGAATCATTAAAGCCTAATGTGCAATACGTTTGCACAAAAGCGGTAGCACTTGACCTTTTGCTAGTTGAAAACTTCACCATAGTTATTATCAGTTATAAATTCTACCATTCCGTGTTGTTCTTTTAGCTAACAAGGTACAACGGTAGTTTCTTGCGCTGTGAGAACAGAAAAGTGCGACAAAGGTTTGCGCACTTAAGGTCATCGGAACTTGGCAGTAAGCCGGGTATAAGAGTCCAGCACACGTTCCACCTTCACCATGTTGAAGGACACTTGTGATTTTCAGCAAGTATGAACGTCAAAATAGTACTGTATCTGCTTACCGTGGGTTTCACAATGTTAGAAGTTTCAGGCGGTAGATCCCAAGACGATGATCAGTGGACCCATTTCAAGGTATACTATACCTCCTACCTCTATATAGTGTCGTCTGTACCCTTATAATTGGAACCATCATTGCCTTGCAGAATAAGTATAAGAAAAACTTCTCGAACTCGACCGAAGAAAGTTTCCGCCGGCTTGTTTGGAGAAACAGGCGTGAAAAGAGCATGCGTCATAACTTGGATGCAGCTAATGGACTTGCAACCTACACCATGGATGAAAACCCATTCACTGACAAGGTAACGCATTGTTAAAACTGATATATGTTGGGTTTACGTTATAGATGTTGATTCTTGTTAGACCGACACGGAAGTCAAAAAAGTTCTGGGTACGTTCGTTCCTGCTGGAGTGTTTCCAGTGCCGGAAGAACAAACGGCAGCACAAAGAGCCATAACCACTCCTGTTTCGGTATGTCTGCATGTTCATAGCTGATCTTGTTTAGCATGTGCATATTCGTTAAAACGATGGGAAGAATTATTCCTTAGGTTGACTGGCGAACGTCGCCGTGCATGCCGGCCATCAAGGATCAAGGGGAGTGTGGCTCGTGCTGGGCTTTCGCTGCTACCAATCTCATGGAATTCCTCGCGTGTAACAAGACCCAAGTTCAGATGGTGCTCAGGTAACTAATTAAGCCATAAGACTGATGTTATAAGACTAGCATTAACTAAAACTCTGCTGTTCTTATAGTGAATCTCAGCTTATCAACTGCAGTTCCGGCCAAGGAAACTATGGCTGCGATGGTGGCTGGTACGCCTATGCCTGGAACTATATTCAGACAGCTCCAGGACAAGCTAGTGGTTCTGCCCTTCCATATTACCCAACTGTAAGTTGTACTCAAATTTCATTTCAGACTTGACGATTTCAGTCGTGTTATTCTTCTGCGTTACAATTGCTTCTGATCACTTGTATGTTATTTGAAAGAAAGGGCAATGCACGTACGATAGCAGCAGTATGAAAGTAGCGACAGTATCGTCCTATACTATGCTTCCAGCAAAGGACGTGACCCTGATAACGCAAACACTGGCTACTAGTGGGCCTTTGGCCAGTGCCATGCACGTGATTCCAGACACTTTCTTCTACTACAGGTAAATTTTGATCCTTTAAATTGCTATACCATGTTAACGTAATGATGTTGCACGAAGCTCTGGTGTCTACGCGGAACAGTCATGTCCGAACACCTGCGTCAATTCGGATGTTAACCATTCCGTGGTTCTGATTGGTTATGGCACGTCCAGTGAGGCCATTCCTTTCTGGATTGTCCGCAACTCCTGGGGGATTTTTTGGGGAGAGGAAGGATATTTCCGTATACAGCGTGGCGTCAACATGTGCAACATCGAGTGTTTCGTATCTTATGCTCAAGTGTAAAAACTCTGCTTATATCATTAACTATGCGGTTTGTCCAGGGAGATGGGTCATAGTCTTGACATAGAAACCACGTATAACTAAACAAATATAAATTGTCAAGCTTGCGGCACAGACACGCCGTATGCAATAATATTCCATTGGCTTAGTAGTTTTACGGTATACAGTTTTGTACAGTTACTACCGAAAGCAAATCTGTTAGTGTGTCTACGATCCGGTACGAAAGATGTACAATCAAATTATGGCTTTGCTGAACAGTCTGTCTTTGTTATATTCGTTGTCGATGTTTTCGGTGGCCATGTACGACATTCGACATATATATATCATACATAACTTTGTCAGGTGATTAATAAAGGTACATCGAACTGTAAGGGATCCAAGTAATTTCTAAAAGTGAATACTATTACTACTAGCTTAAAAAAAGAAGGAATTGTCAACATAACATGCTCACCAACTTAGAAATCCTTGATTATACGTTGGGCGAGTTCATTGGGGGCGATTTCAGAGGCGTATTACTTTGTCAAAGCCTTGACAAACTTTTTTAAGTTACAATTCCTTTAAAAAGCCAAACTAATAAACAGATATCTGAATTCTGATTAGCCAAGTTATTTTTATAATACTAATCGCGTAGGAGCATGTAGCAAGTGCCACGAATTAAGTTTTAAGGAGTGCGCTTTAACCTCAACCTGAAGCGACGAGAACCAAACACTCGCTCAAAAAGCTCTGGACGATCAGACAAACTAAAGGTTATTAAGCGAAATAAACAAAGCCTCCTTTAAGCCTTTTGTTACTGGAGAAATGGGAAGAGCGCGGTCAGACAGTCGGGAGGATCGAAACAGAAAAAGTCGGGATCGTAGCAAGGGTGGCCGACACAGGAAACGCCGTCACCGTTCAAGTAGCACCAGCAGCAGCTCATCTTCCTCAAGCAGTGATTCTGCATCTTCTTCTAGAAGAAGAAACCAGGGTTCCCGTAGGAGAAGGTCACGTTCGAAGAGCTATGAAAGGTCTCGTCGTCGGTCGCGTTCCCGCAGTTACGACAGGCCCCGCAGCAGGAAGAGCAGATCCCGATCCCGGGAGAAGCACAGGAGTAATACGAACAGAAAGGATAAAAAGAATGAACCAACCATAAGGTAATCTCTTGTTCACCTATCAAATGTTATTGGTTTAATGAATTTAACCAGCTGAATTGTGTTTTGCAGTCTCGATAGCAAAGCGGCTGAATTTAAGGAGGAAACCGTGTTAACCATTGAAGAACAAATCACCAGAATACAGGCTATGGAAGAAATTCAGTCTGAAGGTTTCATTCCACAGAGTTTTATGTCCACGCGTTCAAACAAACCGACCGTTGCCGTGATGACCGAACTTGGCGGGACTGTCAAGTTTGCCGATCAGTCGGCCAATATCGCCGTTTTGGATAAAGGTGGACTTTGCCATCCAAAGGTAATATAATAAAACTTTCATATTTTGCTATACATTAATTTTGATTATTTCCAGCTTTTCATGAACCAGGCAGAAAAGGAAGATCGCTGGCTGCGGAAGTTGTTCGAGATGCGACAGAAGATTTTGAGGGAAGATCCTACTGTCGACGTTTGATTAATTTGGTGAATTCCTGTGTAACATTATTAGTTCGTTGATTACACCTAATCAAGAAAAAACAAGTCTATACTGCTTGCTCTTTGTGGTAGGTGCATTAGTAAGCTTTTATCTCCATCTAGATATCTCCCTTGATCAAGGTCAACTTAAAGTTTGATTGGAAAACCCTACTTTTGATGGAGTCGCATAATAATCCCTGCTCCTTCCGTGCAACAACGCGTTGCAAAACGCAAAACATATCACAACACAACCTCACGTGACAAAACGTCTTAATACGTAATTCTACATAAACTTTATATATTGTACATTCACTCTTATCAGTATTTGTAACTTTATATGTGATACAGAAATTCATTCATTTCTATGTGTTAAGAGTACTTATATCCTCTGCTTATTTTCTCCTGTTGTGATTTCTTCTGTTTCCCACCGAAAGAAAGGGACAGTTTTAAGATATCGAAGTCATTTCATGTCAGCGAAGTTTTTAAAGAAATCTACTTTGACTTCAAGTATAGCATATAACCATCAGGCTTTAATCATGCATTTATTTTTAATACTCTCAGGTTCACTAGCATTTCGTAGTTCGTAAAGTCTCTGTAAGTTAATATAATAGATTAATTGTGGTTTCGACGTTCCATGAATCATGAAGACGCTGTGCTAATAAGCCCCACAAGAAGCCCGCTGGTTATAAGTGTATGTTAACTTTAACTGTTATATTATAAACCTATAGTAAACCGAATGAACGCAAGCTGCGATGTTAAAATGGCAACCCCGGAGGCGAGCTGCTGTAGGATCCAGTGGTTCCACTTACGAGCTAATCGTTCCGCACGGAAACTATTTTCTCATAATTATAAAAGGAATACAGAAAAAATAATACGGATAAGTAATAATTATGATATCAAAACAAGTGCTTCTTTGATTTTGAACAAATTAAATATGAAAAAACGGCGAAACCAAAACCTGCATGTTAAGTAAACGCGGGAGGAAAAAAGTGGAAACACTGGATGAAACGCGTGTTGTCAGGACAGCTGAAGGACGCCATTATTGCGGACAGATCTAAACTTTAGTTTTGATAGATCTTTGAATTGAATAATCAACGTTTACACACTTATTGGCCAAGGTAGTTATAAAAAGCATCCTTTTAAACGTTGGTACGTTTATCTAAATGTTATTTGATTTATAGATGGGTGAGGACCTGGACGTTGATGCCATGCTGGAGGCCGCTTTTGAGAAAAAAGGGGTATACCGTGGTTTTTGAATTCCTATTTTTTTAATTACCTACTTATTGTAAACTAGTTTGAATTGATAATAGAACGTGCGCAGGTAAATATTTGGGATGTTTTGGGGAGCGAAAGAGTATGGTCAATATTGTTAAAGTTGTGCCCATCTTTTGTGTCATCTTAGGGCTTGGCCTCTCATGGAATTGGCGCATTGAAAGTTTCACCCCCAGCCTTGTGGATCTTGTCTCTTTTTTTCTGAATTTTTTCCCTCTAGGTTCCACACAGTGAAACGTACGTTTCTATAAGTCGTCGACAATGTGTTGATTCCAGGTTTTGTTGACACGTTAAACCCGCTGTAATCGACCACGTCTCTCATTACCGAAGCAAGAAACAGTTATTTTTTCCTTCTGCTCAGGAGACACGTGGTTGTTACACGAGGCATTAGGATAGAATAGCTCGAATGATGAAAGTACTCGCACTGAGGCAAATTATGTCCTTGCAGATGTTATACTTTGCGAAACCCCTGTGATACTTTTGCGCTACTGCGTTGCCTTGTAGGTAAGTTAGGTACGGAGACGGCGTCACAACACACCGAAGCGTTACCTCTTGTTTGCTTGTCTTGTGGACTCGAGCTGTTGGAGAACATGAACTAACTTTTCTGTTTTTCTTTTTTTTTTCTTACCTCCCCTGTTCCCTTCGTTCCCGCTCCCTTTCCCTTCTACCGTATTATGACAAACGTGGACTGACATCGTCTTGCCATCTTAGGGTGATGGAGAACCCAGTGAGAACCAGAGTACCGAGACAGAAGGCAAATCTCGTTCAAATGGGTAAGAGTTTTTTTTGCTAAATTTTGACGTAATATTCATTGATTTAACGGTGTACTTTTAAGGGACGTGAAAGAATCGAAGGGCAAAGAGAAGGACAGGGATCGAGAACGGGAGAAAGACAAGGACAGAGATCGAGAACGCGAGAAGGACAAAGACAAGGAGAAGAGTCGAGATCGCAAGGGAAGGGACAAGCGCAGCAGTCGGAGCAGGGACCGTCGGCGTAGTCGCAGCCGCGACCGCAAGCGAAGTCGTAGCAGGAGCCGAGACAGGGATCGTAAAGATCGAGAGAAGTCTGATAGGCGTCGTTCTTCTGAAAAGTATAACTCTTGATAAACTTGTTAATAATTAGGTTTATAAAATTTGCTGTGTTAATTAAGGGAGAAGCGTCGTTCGAGGAGTCCCCGTGATAAACGCAAGTCAAGGAGCCCGCGCCGCGAAAGGGAACGAGGAGGCCGTTATGACAGGAAACGTTCACCAACGCCACCGAAGAAATCAACCCCGGCGGAATTGACAGCCGAGGAACGAGACGCCAGGACCGTCTTCTGCATGCAGTTGTCGCAGAGGGTGCGGGCTCGGGATCTGGAAGATTTCTTTTCGGCTGTTGGAAAGGTATATATTGTTCATTAAAACAGGTTTCATGTTTTGTTATACGTTACTAACTTATTTTGATCCATATAACGTTAATTGATTGAACTGCATTTTACTTGACTGTCATTACATTTATTTGATATCATTTTTGTTTCGACAGGTGAAAGATGTACGGCTAATTATGTGCAACAAAACTCGACGCTTTAAAGGTCTTTGCTACGTGGAATTTGCTTCACCAGAATCAGTATCTTTGGTATGTTCAATGCCTCGTATACGACTTTGAAGAGAAATGAAAATTGTGTGTTATTTGCACCCCCATTGTTAGGCCATCGCACTGACCGGTCAAAAGCTGCTGGGCGTCCCCATCGTCGTGCAGCCGACGCAGGCTGAGAAGAACCGTCTGGCCGCGGCTAACGCAGCAGCAGCACCGGCGTTTCCCAAAGGACCTGGAGGCCCGATGCGGTTGTATGTTGGATCATTGCACTTCAACATTACCGAGGACATGCTGCGAAGCATATTCGAGCCTTTTGGCAAGATTGATTCGATGCAGTTGATGATGGATCCCGAAACCGGACGGTCGAAAGGCTATTGCTTTATTACTGTATTTATACTCACTCAAATACAGTCACAGCTAGGAAGTTGTTGAACTAACGTGTCTTGTTTCCTTAGTATCAAAATGGCGAGGACGCTAAAAAGGCCATGGAACAGCTCAACGGCTTCGAATTGGCTGGTCGGCCCATGAAAATCAATTACGTGACGGAACACTTCAGTAACGCGCACGCCTCGTTTGACAGTGACGAGATGGATCGGGCCGGAATCGACCTGGGAACCACGGGACGGCTTCAGTTGATGGCTAAACTGGCGCAGGGAACTGGATTGGAGATTCCGGACGCTACCAAGTCGGCGCTGACCTTAGCGGCGCAGCAGCAGCAACAGCAGCAGCAGCAGCAGAGCCAGTTTACCCAGTCTACAGCAGCAGCAGCCGCAGCGGCTGCAGCTCCTCCCATTGCAACTCCCTGCTTCATGCTGTCGAATATGTTTGACCCCAATACGGAAACGCATCCGTTGTGGGATGTGGTAATGCTGTTACACTCAATTAATGATTTTTTATAGCGATAAACTAAATCTATTTATGTTATAGGATATTCGCGATGATGTTATCGATGAATGTAATAACCACGGTGGTGTCGTCCACATTTACGTCGACAAAACGTCACCGCAGGGCAATGTCTACGTGAAATGCCCGTCGGTGAAAGCAGCCTTCGATACGGTGACCAGTCTTCACGGTCGCTGGTTTGCCGGTCGAGTCATTACAGCCGCCTACGTCCCCCTGCAGAACTACAACGCACTCTTCCCAGATACAGTATCACTGACGGCCATGCTGGTCAAGAGGGGATGACCGTAAACTCGATATATCTTGCTCTTTTTCCATTCTCAAATAACCAGCCCTCGTGTTTTCCTGTCATTGCTGTAATCGGGCGTTCATTCTTTAAAATGGTGTGGCTTGCTAGATCAGAAATACGTCTTTCGTCCTTTGAAAGCGAAAAAGAGGTGTAGCTGGTTGTTTTTTTTTCTCCTCGATACTGTTCTAGCTTTTTTAATTTCCAGCTTGGTGAAATGTACACTTTCACTAATCTTAGAATAAACATGTAAACTTTTGAAATAATGTCTTACGCAATTATTCAGGTAGTGTACTGTAAAATCATGGACTCGCGTGATAACCAGTGCTATAGTGTCATGTGGAATTATCGGATTAATTTACTTTCCCAAATTAAATAAAACCTATCGTATATGCAAATATGGGTAATCTACGTTAATTGCAGCTAATAAGACCTAAATACGCATAAAATTTTACATTTTGATTGTATCCTCTTGGTTAAGTAATTGTTGTTTCCGCTTCGTTTGTATTGAACGTATCGCTGAGCATATGTAATATTCGTAAACCAGAATACGTTTACTTGACGAAAACAACGTAAGAACGTAAGAACTGGCCCTTTAAGGGGCAGTGTCCATCTTATCACATCACCGTCACTTTGAATCCGCAGCACTTGTTACTCGTCATCATTTACTGTTCCTCGTTAGCCATCCATAGCAATATTACCCATAGCATTAGCGAATCCATAGCATTTATTACTCATTAGCACTTAATGCTTCCACATTTTCAAAGATATAGCAACCCAAAAAATACCACGTCTAGACCTAGTTTTACCTAATGCACTTGTAAAGTTTCATTTGAACCGGTTCGTAAGTTTCGCCAAAATAAAATCCTAAAGTTTGCCATTTACTGTAACTCCCCTCCATCGACCATTCAAGACTGTACTCGTAACATCGTCCCTTAATTCAAGTATTTTAAAACATCTGGCAGTATGCCTTGGTTTCGGGTATGGGTACTGCAGATTCAGTGCAAAATACCGCCAAAACTTGAAAGCATTCAAGTTAAACAATCCTTTGAATGTTTAACTATGGGATTTATATCACATGCTGCAGATTAATTCAGTAGCAAAAATTTTGCAATCATAGTTAATTTGCTTTGTATTGAATATAGCACATTAGACAGAGACAGGTTTCGAACTTTAAAATGAATTAGCCTTTTGCAAACTCTAATTTCACTGAACACAATTTCAAGTTGGTAGGTCTGGATTTCGTTCCGTTGTTGGTTTACGGGGCTCCGTTACTGAAAACCTTAACGATAGAAAAAAAAAATCAGTGGTTAGGTGTCAGCTCTAGTTAATATTATAGTTATAGTTCATTAATATTAATCAAAGTTTATTTATATTCAGAACGGTTCAGACAATTTACTTTTAACTTGTGAAATCCTGTGAAGAATGACTGTAGAATTATAGTTTACCTGTCGTCTTAACCCCCGAGAGACTTGAAGGCCTCTCCCAACTTGAGAAGAGCACCACCTTTGGCCGCAACTATATCTCCCTTCGTCTTGATCACTTTTCCCGCGGTGGCCAAAATGGAACCTTTAACTTTCGCTATGGTGCCCAGTACTGCTTTGGCTACAGCCGATTTGATAGCGAGTAGATCAATTCCTGGCTGAAACAGAACAAAGTTAAACGTAGTCTGTGTTAGTTAAAAATGTCTAATATAAGCCCGCATTTCGTGTTGTTTATTACTTTAACTGTACTAGGGCGCCGTGACCACAAACACGTTTCGAATGGGTATGAACGAAGAAGCTTGACACTAAGACGGATGCTATCTGCACTTAATTTTAAGTCTAGTTGAGTGAAATCCTGAATTTATTACCTTATTTATTTTTAAAAAAGCCAACATTCTTGACTAACGACTGTAATAAAGATAATTTCGCGGACAGATTCCGGTAAAAGCCTATACTTTAAACGAATGAAACTTAATGCAAATGTATAATCAAGGTGTCAGTGTACCTCTTCTTCAATTTCATCCTCGTGCCATGATTGCTGATACATCGGTAACACGACGTACGGGTACGGGTAGGCACTGTACTTCCTTTGTGCTCCTTGCGCTGGGTAGCTAGTTATCGAGTTGGTACTGAAGCTGCCCCCTCTGTAAGTACCAGATCCATAGCTTCCAGTGCGGTAGTTCGGACCATTAGTATAGCTGTTACTGTTACCGCTACCATTATACGTATTTCTTTTGAGCCTCTCATTGTTGGTAGCCGCACTGACAGCGCCGAGAACGATGCATAATAATCCCAAAGAAGATACCTAATAAACAGAAAGAATCATCATCAAGTACTTAAACATTAAAGTTTAACAATGCTGCACAAAAAATAGAGGTAAACATATACCTTCATTTTTGTCCAGTTGAAACAAGAACTGAGTTTCGAAGAAGACTGCGATAATGGACAGCTGAAGCACGGCGGTTTATATGTGCGCCACAAATCATATGTGTAGAAGTAATAAGGTATTCAGCTCAGCTGCAAAAATCTCTCAAATCTTTCATAAGATAGAAAGAGAAAAGGATACAAGATCGAACGGGAAGTCTTGTCCGATGAACATCATGAAAGTTTTGGAAAGGCGGCGAAATCATTGAATCATATTTTTGGGGCTTTTCCCTATTTATAAATGTTGCTTCTTCATGCATAGTTTTTAATATTCAGATGATCGCAGTACAATTAATATGATTGTCCTTCTGAAATTACTACAACTCTGAGCGTAAAGTAAGACATTTTATACTAATTCAAGGTGATAATTTGACAAGATATTGTGACGGATCTTGAATTACCTACAATTTCTCCGAAGCCGATTTCACACGGCCAGTCGATAGGTAACAAATAGTGCTTTCTACCACGGGGAGATATATGCATGCATTATGTAGATCTGTATCACAATGCGTAGCGGAAATACGCGGCCAGAACAATGAGATCTTGTAACGTCCATTTACGTCAGACAAACAAGTTGACTGCCTTCAACATCTATATGGCAGATCTCCAAGCTTTCATGCATGGCTTTTTGCCTTAACGGAGTAATTTAATTCAATAGCTTAAGTTCTAAGGATGTTTAGAATAACCCTNACCTGTCAATTTTTATTTGCTGTTTTTCCTCGCAGTGTTGCCCTTTTCGCTGTTAATGTTCTACTATTCAGTGTGTGGATTTGGTTCACTCGGGACGAGTGATAATGTCAGGAAAGGCCGAATGTTACGGTACGTAATCTGACCGCTAGATGGCGGTAGGGGAAGAGAGAGGGGGGATAGCGTGTTGTTGTGGTGCGAAGAGCGGTGGTCGTGTGTTTCGGAGGAAAATACAAAGGTTTTGGTCTGTCGGAGCAACAGTATTCAATATTACTATTAATATTATTGCTATTGTTAAAATATATTAATATTTTATTCTATTCTTATCATTTGTATGTTATACGTACGTGTTATTAAGTATTAGTATATTATTATATTATTCATGTGTACTAGTTGATATTGGGAAATTGGAAATGAATAAGTATCTTATTTAGCCAATAGGTGGCGCACCTGTATCACAAAACACGGCAAACCTGCTGGCTGAGGCTGAGTTTTCGAACAGAACACGCAAGCCAAATAACCAAACGGGTGTAATAATACTACCCTCGTGGAAGCAAATTTGCTGTGCAAGTCCAGCCATACAGTACAGATGCTTTTAGAAAAAGAGTCTTTTTGCTGTCAGCTAGAAAAGGTATGCCGCCATACGTGCTCGCTGTTTGAAACCTTAAACCAACGTGTTATAACCTCCATGCGCATAATCTTTACAGTCTGTCGTCACGCACACGCAACATTTGTTTATCAGGTGCTGTTTGAAATCTTCTAGGTCCCTCCTATATAGTACTGGCTGATTGTACGTTGTAGTTGCCATGGACGAACTAGAACCGTCAAATGTAAACGAATTGCTGCGGGATAAAGATTCCGGGAGTGATGGCGGCTCGACATCTGAGGACGAAATACGAGAGGTATGGCAGGAACAATCATTTGAACTGGAACCACATCTGTTAAATTAATTTACGTAATGTTTTTTCAGAGAGGTGCTCCCCGTCAGGTGAAGCGAAGAGTCGTTCCCCACCCGAGCATCGAACGGGGAGCCAGAGCGAGAGGCGCGGGCAGAAATTCTGCTACTGCGTCTACCGCAGATTTCCATTCTAGAGTCAAGGGAGACTCGAGACGAACCAACCGCGTCAAAGTTTTTGAACGCAGCGGGGAGGGGGGTGAACACTCGGGTGAGGAGAACCGCATCGGCAGAATTCTACGATCCTTGGCCCGAGAGAGCGACGAAGACACTCTATTGAAACTTTGCCAACAGTTACAAGTAATAAAAATACAAATTGTATTTATACGCCAGTGTAGTTAAATTTTTGTGCACAGGAATTAACCTACCTTCAAGAAAACCTTCGCTATGTGCGGAACAATCTGACCAACATCGGTCACACTCTCATGGAGGTTATGAAAACAACAGCGAGTCTGCAGGTACGGCTAGCTGCCTCGACCGGACTGGCCCGTCTCGGCTACGTGTCTGACCACGAGTTTTCGACGTAAAAAAACAATTTAGTGTTTTTTAATTTTTGTTAATTATTTATTTTTGTTAGTTTTTCCCACTGGATTTTAAATTGCTACCACAAGGAGCAAAGCGAAAAGGTTTGCTGTGCGATTTTGAACTCTATTACCGAGGTAATTGTTAAAAAGTTAAGCATTGATGAGTGAAGCGCTGATTGTTATTCTTGCCAACTAGCTTTTTACCATGGACAAGGCCAACCACCGCTTGAAAAATGCTGACACGGTAGCCTTTGAATTGTAGATACTATTGAAATTGTTAAGGTTTACAAATGAATCATCTTCGTAGATTCTACTACCCGGCCTGCAGTCCATCCTGGAATCGGCCGACACCCCGGCTCTTTTCGAAGCAGCACTGAGCCCCGTTCTTTCGATTGCGCAAAAGAACCCACGCAGTTTCACCAAATACTTTCAGGTTAGCAAGGATTTGTATGATTGAATGAAAGATTTTGATTTTCAATGGCGTTCAATGCAGGACACGGGCGATATTCTGATTGGCTGGCTGATGGACCCTACTCAACCGCCTGGAGTTGTCGAGAGAGCTACCGAGGCCCTGAAGCTGCTGCACCCGTTCTGGCAGCAGCAAGTCCAGTTTGCGTTCACTCTGCTCAGCCAATTCCTGGAGGATCTTGAAGAGTACACCAAGGCACTTAAAGTATAAATCTAATTTAACTGAATTTTTCTTTAAGTAATATTTAGCTGTGATATTCACCACAGGAATATCTAATTAGAAGTAAAATAATCCTTGTTTATATATATGTATGGATCCTCATATCTTATTTTTGTATTTTGTTTATTCTTGACGGAGGCCGTCTGGCCCAATGCCACTGACAATATTTACCTTGTGCATTTAATAACTCATTTTTGGAAGCCCAAAAAAACGAACACTATAGCTCGTAAGGAGTACAACAGTTTCAATAAATAGGACAGGGGTGACTAGACATGTCGTCAGAGATAAGGGCCACAATTTATGCACGTTAACCCTTTTAATCAGATTTTGTCTTTCGTCGTCAACTAAAGGGCAATAATATATTATATGTTTTAAATCGGCAAACATGTTACATTGAATACAGTTTGAGTTGGTTAACTTTTGGATCCTCAAAGGTATTCTGGAGTTTGATACCGGTTACTCCTCGCACTGATTACGGTTTTAATCTGTGGTCGAGACAGATCCCGAATTTTTCCAAATGGTACCTTGTACTCTACCTTTAAAGTGACGTAGGGTTGGTGTGGGGTTCATATTGTCCCATTTTCCTGCCATTGTTGACACACCTTTTTATGAATGTCTTGCAAGAGGTGACAGAAGGGAATTTCTGCAACATAATGAGTGAGGGTTGCAAGTTCACTCGCATGGTTTGCCTTTTCGTCTGCCAGTTCATTGCCTATAATACCAATGTGTCCAGGGCACGAGGCCAGATGTGCTGTCACTTGTGGAGATAGTTGTGCTATCAGTTTCCAGCAGTCGTTTATGAGGACATCATAGGTTGTTTTATAGACATTATCCAACAGATGTACTACTGACTTGATGAGTCTGTACAGTCCTCGTTGGCCACCTCTGATTTGCAGCTTATGTAACCGCCAACATTTGTCCATGAAAACTACTCCAGTAAGATGGTAGTGTTCCAGTTACCTCTAGTGATAGTGCATAGTTGATTACAGCAAATCCCAGGTTCCCCGTAGATTTGGCTGCGTCGATGAACAATAAATGCGGGTCTTGAAGCGAGTATGACTGACAGAACAGGATTGCTTCTTCTTTTGTCGGAAGGATTCTGATTCTAATACTGGAGCTGCCGTTTGTCCATGGTGGAGTTTCCTGCGGTCCTGATATTTGACGAATTGACGACAGATGACATGTCTGCTGCATTTCCTGAAACATGCAACTCAGCGGCGATCGGTAGCGTTTATGGTGTTGTTGACGAGTTGCGTTTAATTCTGCAGTTAGAATGGATGTCTCGTGCAGAAATTTAAGAGCACGTCGGGACCGCTTAGTTTCCTTTTGGTTTTCCACCGGAAGGATCCCATATTATACTAGAAGGGCGTTATTTAGAAAGGTTCTTGAAGTTCCTGATATGAGCAGAGGAGCTTGTCTCAGAACCTGGTTAAGGGTTCTGATATTGGCTAACGTTAGATTCGATAGGCACGGTGAGCCATAGATAATCATTGTCGGATGATGCTCATGACCAAATTATAGGCTGCTGCTGTTTTTATTCTGCTGTTCTTTTGCAAGATAAAGCGCAGAACATTAGAAACTTTCAGAGCTTTTTGTTGAATATTGGATACATGACATGCTCAGCTAAGTTTATAGTGAAAAAAGAGCCCCAAATATTGAACAATTACTTTTGGAAAGATCTCAGACCCTTCTATGTTTACTGAGTCAATCGCTTCATGTCTCTTCCTGGAAAAGTGAATAAGCTGACATTTGTCAGGGTTTCAATGTAACCCTATTTTCTTCAGGTTCACGGTCATCTTGGCCAATTGGTTGTTGAGTATGGCGCAGTTCGATGTGGCGCACTTTCCAGATATGTAAAGTAATACATCGTCCGCAAACGCCAAAACACGAACGCGCTTAGGCTGACTTTGGCTGATAGGATGGTTTATGTAGATTATAAACAGAATTGGTGACAACGGGGATCCCTGAGGAACACCGCGTACCTGTTGTAGTTCCTTGCTGGTGCAGTTGTCATAGTGGATTTTGAAAGTACGGTTGGTTAGAAATGCTGAAATCCAGGAGCCGTATTGACTGGAGAATACGGATCGCAGCTTCACTAAGGGTCTGATGTCGGACGGTGTCGAAGACTCCCTGAATATCGAGGGAGACGGCTGGTGTCATATGTCCCTTGTCGAAACCACAATTTATGTCATGAGTCAGTAGTATAGCGGCGTCTTCTGCCGACTTGTTTTTATGGAATCCAGATTGTCTTTCGTGTAGATAGTTGTCGTGCTCGACAGTATAGCGAAGTCTGTTGGCAGTTATGGTTTCCAATATTTTTGATAACGTTGGAAGCAGCGAAATCGGGCGAAATGCCCTACAGATCTGGAGATCCTTCTTGTTAGTTTTTGGGGTGAGTATGGTTTTAGAAACTTTCCAGCTATGGGGAACGTATCCTAACTTTAGCGAAGCGTTGAAAATAGCGAGTAGTAGGGGTGTAAGAACTTCCTTATTGTTTTATCCAGAATAGATTGGGTATACCATCTATGCCACATGGTATTTTGTTGTTTTTATCTTCTATCTTCCAAAATTCTCGTGCAAAAAATCTTCTCAACTTAATTTAATTCTCCGATTAATTGTTATTCTTTAATCTTAAAGCAAATAAATATTCTAATAATTGAATCTAATTAATACATGAAATGATTAAAGAAGAATGATTGTTTTTTTTAAACAGGAATCGAGCGATATGGACGAAACGGAAGGAAATCAACCGAGCCAACAGACTGCTACCAAAAAAGTGTCATCACTTCTCAAGTAAACTATTGGCCTTAAACTTTTTATTCAACTAATTTTATTTAATTTAAATTAATAATATCATATGTATAGATATAAAATACATTATATATTATAATGTTAGCTTACCAAATTGTAAACTTTGTTTTTTTTTAATTTTGTGGACTTGATTATTCAAAGTTAAAAGTTTCATATGTTTGTAAAATTAA
Source organism: Leptestheria dahalacensis (assembly GCA_022114935.1). Classification (NCBI taxonomy): domain Eukaryota; kingdom Metazoa; phylum Arthropoda; class Branchiopoda; order Diplostraca; family Leptestheriidae; genus Leptestheria; species Leptestheria dahalacensis. Next base: position 39,352 of record JAIQCU010000058.1, on the reverse strand, counting down.
ATTAGCAATAGAACATGTTAGGTCTTAAAGGATTAGTTTTTATTTTACTTTTAAAGAAATTATAATTTTTTTCCTCTAACTGCTCGCAGTGTGTTCGCCATCGTCGCCGGGCAGGTTTGGAGCGCCCGCGATAATGGCGTCTTCTCCAAGAATTTTCTCAATCTCGCCTTGACTAAAGTCGCCACTTCGGCTGCACAAGTCATGTCTCATATATCACAGAATGGAGACAAAACTTCCTCCGGAATTTGTTCTCCTCTTCCAAAACCAGGTATTTAATTCCTTTTTTACCAAACTAAATTATCATTACAACTCCTTTAATTAATTTAAATTAACGTGATGGTTAATATTTTAGCCAACAGCTGCTGTTCCCTGCTGATCGACTGGATCGGACCCGCATCGCTGTCATCAGTCTCGCTGGACCGTGTCCTGGAACTCGTGTCCGCGCAGCTGGAAACTTTGACGACCTGCATGGAGATTGGGCTACTGGAATCCCTGGTGGATCTGATGGGCAGAGTTGCTCGAGTCCATTCGACTAACGTTACCGTGGACGTAGCGCGGACCTGGATGAAGGCGCTACGGGGCTTTTGGCTTCAGCGTCACCCGCTAATTACGGCGCGAGTCATCAAGCTGCTGAGAACTCTGATTAGCACGAAGAGCATCCCTTTGTTGATCGAGGTCTATAGGTAAAACCTTCAACCGAGTTAAAATATCTGTAATTTTATTAATTAATAACGCAATAAATGAATTTGTGAATAATTGGGGAAAAAACATAATAAGGAAATAATAAAAAGTTCCAACCCAATTAAAACTGATTTTTAAAAAATATTTTCAGACATTTCGTGACCGACCTGAGTAAAGCTTTCGCCGAGCTGGACAAGGACCCAATGGCTGAAGAGCTGGCTCTCGCACTTCTCCCACCTCTGGGAGACCTTGGTATGTCATTATGTCTTTCCATTCATTGGTAATTCGTGATTCCAATTCGTATTAAAGGCAGAAAGCCATATCCTTGTCTAATCCTAATAATAATGTGTATGTATTAGATATGATATTGCAACTGTTTGTTTGTTCGTGATTGTGTGAATGAATTTGATTCTCGGATGGTAATTTCGGTTACCTTTGGTTAGGACCGAATTGTATTGAAACACTGTTGGTACTCGTAAAATTAATAATGGAAGTTGTACTCGATTATTCAAATCTAGCCATCTGCTTTTCGTATTTCTTCACTGGTAGGGTTACATCTTTAAACATTTCATCTTAACAAGTGTCTGTGTATTTCAGGTAAAAGCAGTAACCTGGTCAGCATGTGGGCCCTGGAACCCAGTCTGTTGGAGCTGTTGATAAGCAAACTGCAACCGATCGACAAACTGAGAACCTTGCTTCAAAAGCATCCATCGCTCTTTCTCGTAAAACTTTTTTATTTCCTTATTTTATAAAGTAACATAATTTTTTGTATATCATGCAACAGGGAACTCTGCGTGTGCTGTATTCCCACTCGAAACATCACAGCAGCTTTGTCGCCAGCAGCAGCCTGGTGGTCAGCAGCAATACAGCCTTGAGCGTGTCATCCCCCAGCAGCGGCAACCTGAGCGCCATACTATCGCTCGTCACCGATTGCTGCTCGGTGATGGACGCAGCAGCACCGTCGGTGGTGCTGCTGATACTCCAGTGGTCGCTGGAGCTGATCGTCGCCTGCAGGCCCTGTATTTCGCAGCTGTTGACCAAAACCGTTTTTCTACGCTTTCTCGTAGCCGTCGTGCAGCTAGTAGGATCGAGGGAACCGTTTGACGGCGCTGCAGCTGGAACCATGCAGGAACTGCTTACGGCTGTCGCTGATTTGCCCGAGATAACCAAACAGGTTTGATGTCCTACCTACACAAATTACGTTTCAAGCTAATTCAGTTTTTTTTATTGTCTATCGATAATGCTAGAATGACGTCATGAGCCAACTGGTTGCCTCTTGCCTCCGCCAGATCAAGCAGAATAACTCGAAATTCCTTGCTCCGCTCATGCGATGTCCACCACAGACCATAACGTCGTTGGTCCCCTTTGAGAACCCGCAAACCCAGTCGTATTTGTCTTCGTGGGTCGACTATGACGTTTTAATTTCGGCGGGGACCTTCCAGCAGCTATTTGGGTTTATTTTGAGGGGTCAGTTTAAACGTTATCAAAATTATTAAAATTGTTGTCATTTTATTGAATATTTTATATTTTAATTATTTTTAAAGGAGAAAGTTTGCCTTCGGCCGAGATTTCTTATTGGTTCCAAGCGGGAGGTTCTTCAACCAATCAGAAACGTCCCGTTGATTATTTTGATTGGCTGTTAGCTCAGGCTGCCTTGCTGTGCGTTTGTAATAAGCTGCGAACGCCTTTCGGACGGCCGCAAGATACTTTCGGAACAATTGACGGTAGTTGCAGCATTCCTTGTTCATTCATAGTTCCGTCATAGTTGATTTATATGAATATTCATTGGTCTTTGGCCTGATGCGAAACTCTCTCTCTGCAGAGGCCCTCAAACGCATGGCCAAAGACGAAGACGTAACTGAAAGCGATGCCGTTGGACAGCTGCAGCGCCACCGCTATTTGTTAAGGTTCTTTGAATTCTTGGAAAAGTTGATGTTCAACAGCTTCGATGGTTCTGCTGTGGCAATTCCCGCCGCTCCCAAAGTAATAATGTTCACCATTTGCTATTAATTCTTGTAGAATAACTTCATTTAAATGTATTCTGTTATTTGTATAAAATCATTTGAGGAATCTCATTAATGAATATTAAATATCTAATTTGTATTACTTAAAATTAGTTTTACTTATTGAATCCTTTGAATCCGTTTTTTGGCGTAAAAAGGCGGTCCGACATTTTTTCCGCGCAAACCAAAGCACTTGCCAGGAATGGGTAAACCGGCTGAGCAGCGTAGCCATGAGTGCTTCCATCAAAGCGGGATTACCAGCGGCGGCTGCCAAATACGGGTTGCGGTTGATGAGTCTCGTTGCGCAAAGTCAGCGTCCTCTAGGTAATATCATCATTATCCGTCTAATTTAATATCTTTAAAAATAATATGTTAAGGATTGAGATAAAGATTCGGCAGCTTGACTTCATTATCCTTTTCCATGTTATAGCGCCGTCTGATGTTATCGCCTACTTGATTACGCTGGTGGACAGCTTGGTGCTGCTGAGAGCAGGAAATCAGATCAGAGGAGTGAAGCAATGGCTCCTGCCTCAGAAATTCTTCTCCAAACTCGAACTGAACTTGGACTGGATGGAAGGAGCAGCTTTCCAAGCTGAGCACAAGTAAATCATCTGATAAAACGAATCTTTGCTGGTCTTGTTAAGAATGAAACGTCAAAAATCAATATCACAATAACTAATTATTATAATAATCAGTAAATTATATTCTGAACCATTTTAGACTCGAATCGGCCATCGACAAGTACAAGGAGTCTTTGAGCGAGGTTGAAATGCCGAGTCTGCGGTCGTTCATCGCGAATCAGGTTGTCGCCTGCTACGCGTCGTTGTGCGACTGGAACGGTTATCGGACGTTCCGCACGGAATTCGCCAGCGCAGATCTGGAGGTTAATTTCGAAACGTGGGACTCGCTGGCTGCTTTCGACCTCATGGAACACGTCAGCTGGCCGTCGCAGACACGGGGCGCCTCCTGGAACTGCAATATCTTGCTGGAGCAGGGCCGTAGTTGCTTGATACACGCTGCACAGGCAAGTTGTTTATTAGCAGCCATTCCAGTAATATCATCCTAGTTAAATATAAGAGTATCAAACATCTTGTAAACTTCAAAAGTTATACCAAGTGAAATTGGATAGACTCGATCGGTAGGTAGATCGATCCTGAAACATTAACAGCACATTAATTCGTTTACAGGAAATACGGTCGTCTTATTTACAAACCGATCTGCAGTCCACCAAGAAGATCGTCGACTACTTTGTAGAAGACATCTTACAATACAACAGGCTAACTTCCACCAGTAACGCGTACCTCTTGTGGTTTCCCATCATCAGTGCTATTGTGGATCATGGCAGCGATGTTTACAAACTCATTGAAACCTTGGAGAAGGTACCGAGTTCGAATCATCTTTTCATAGAATCAGTGTTGATAAACATCTTCTGGCAGGTTTTCCGCGACTGTAAACATTTTAAGGGGTTTCTTAGCAGCTCGATCCACCTGGAATGGCTTCGCTGGATGCGCTGGTATTCTCAGCTGAACCCACGGGCCCTGGAAATATCGCAGCAGATATCGCAGCTTGATTTGGAGGCTGCGCGTTTTGCTCGACGGTAGCAATTGTTCTTTTCTTTCCAGTTTTCATCATAAAACTTGCTTTGGTGTAATTGCAGCGAAGGGAATTTCCGGCTGGCCGAGAGTCTGCTCATTCATGCTCTTCGGGTGTATCCTCGTGAGTTGCCGACTCTGCTGATGAACGAAGCTCTGAAACTGAATGCGCAGTCGCCTAATTTCTATTACGACGTCCAGTTACAACTCGAGGGAGCGAAGCTGCTACACGCGTATCCTCCTGATCTTGTTTTTCTCATTTCTTGAATTTCCATTCGAGTTTTTTTTTGCAGACGAGGAGACACCGAGGCAGCAGTCAACGTCCTGACCCAATTAACGCTTTGTTTATCCCGCTCTCTGAACAGCGTCGACAAACCGAATCAAATCCTGCTATCGTCATTGGCCCGCGGACACGTATTTTTAGCCGACTGGTGCGCTGGTAAGAGCCTGGAGCAGCTTCCAGCAGCTTTAGGCGAGCTGCTTAAAGACGAGAACGGGTCTGAAACCCCCATTAATAAACTTTTGCGCCGTGCTACTGAACTGGGACCGAATTTACCCAAAGTAAGTTACAAAACTAAATTGTTAAATAGAAAAGCTTCTTAAGGCATCAAGTGATAAATAGGCTTGGCTGAAGTACGGAAACTTAAGTTACGACTCGATCGCCCGGAAGATCTCGCTGGAGGACAGTTTCGATAACTCGGAATGCGTCACCAGCTTGAGCGAAGCCTGCCGAGCATATTTCCATTACCTTGGCTTGAAAGGAGTCGACGAAAAGCCTCGCGAGAATTCAGATTTCATCAAAGCCACCCTTAGGATCCTTCGGATCCTCGTCAAGGACATCTGTACCAATTGTGCCGAACTGAGGACTGTAATGGAGAAAGGACTGAACGAAACTCCTCCTGGTAAGTGGCAAAATAATAATTTATGAAGTATACATTATCGTTTGATCTAGCTCTTTGAATCGAGAACACAATGTAGAAATAGTTATTATTTATCTACTTATCTGTTATTATTATTTTACAGAAGTTTGGAAGATGTTGACTCCGCAGTTGTTTTCCCTGCTCCAGCACGGTCGTCCGTGGCTTCGGACTGTCATTAGTAGCCTGCTGGAACGCTTGGCAGTCCAGTGGCCTTACATGCTGATTTTCCCGGCCAGTGTCGGGGCGGCCGGATTAGCATGGACTTGGTCGCCGACGGATGCCAAGACTCTCAACATTCTACAGGGCGAGAAGGACTCGGACACTGCGCTGCTCGACGAGTATTTGAACGGAGAGGCCGAGGAGGAGCAGCAGGACTACGCCGAGGTTCAGCAGCATTACAAAAGGATCGTCTCGGCTTTGAAACAGGTTGTTCCTGATATGGTCAGCCAGACAGAGACCTTTTTAAGGGAATTGAGGCGACTCGTGCTGCTCTGGGATGAGCTGTGGCTGGTAACGCTGCAGCACGTACACCCCCAGGTGGAGCAGCTTTTGGGCAAGTTGCAGCAGCAGGTGATCAAAATCCAGAAGAATGGCAACCTGGACGAAGACGAGAAAAAGAAAATGATACGGGAGAACTACAGGATCGTCTTAAAACCCGTATAAAACCTACACACTCGTTTATCCAGACGTTTAATAATAAGCCGATTACTCTTATTTTTCTGATAGATCATTCACACTTTGGAAACCGTGGCCAGTGTCACCAACGCTCCAGCGGAGACACCACACGAGCAGTCGTTCCAGAACCGCTTCGGGAGTCTTATCAACGATGCCGTGCACCAGCTCCAAGGGGTGGCTTCATCGGAAAGACCGCAGGATGTCTGGCTCCCTTTCAAAAACATACTGCAGCAGCTGCAGGCCCTTTCTCATCGCAGAGGCGCTCTGAAACTAGCTGATGTTAGTCCCATCCTTTCAGCGTTCAATGGCAAGTTAACGTTTAAAAAAAATACTAGATAAACCGTTAACAGATGGGTACAAGTAGGTACTTTCATACCAATGCCTGGATTGATAACTGGAAAGGACGCTATCACTATCCGCTCTCTGGAAAACATTATATCCATCCTACCGACGAAGACAAAACCCAAGAAACTCCTGATTGTCGGTTCCAATGGCAAAAGGTATCATATACTAGGCTAGTCCTCAGTGATGTATTATATGTAGATAAACACAATTTCTATTGGAGAGCTACTGTAATTTTAATATTCGATATCAAACGGCATTATGAAATTTAACGTCCATAAGTGTGAATTGGTACTTTAACCGATCATCTTGATTCAAGGTACGCTTACCTGCTCAAAGGGCTGGAGGACCTGCACTTGGACGAGCGCATGATGCAGCTTCTTTCAATCTCCAACCTGCTTCTGGCCAAAGATTTCGCAACTGGTGAGCAGACTCCCGTGTACCAAGCTCGACACTACGCTGTCATCCCCCTGGGACCCCGTTCTGGACTCATTCAGTGGGTCGAAGGGGTGACTCCGATGTTCGCATTATACAAACGCTGGCTGCAGCGTCAGGCTGCACTCACCCAGAAAAATGAAACCACCGGTCAAAATGCTGGAGTCCCGCGGCCCTCTGAGCTATTCTACGCCAAATTGAATCCGCTTCTGGAGGCTGAAGGTCTGTCAGTGGACACTCGTCAGAGGAACCAGTGGCCAAAGGAGATCCTTCGACAGGTTTACCAGCACCTAGTTGCTGAAACGCCAAAGGATCTTCTATCGCGGTACCTATTTCAATCTATTCAGTTAATTTGCCGTGATTTAACCCGTGTCTTCCCTTGTTTTTATATATCGCGTAGGGAACTGTGGCTAGGAAGCGAGAACAGTCATCACTGGTGGGATTCAACTATTCGTTTCGCGAGATCCTGTGCTGTTATGTCCATCATCGGCTACGTCATTGGCCTCGGAGATCGTCATCTGGATAACGTTCTCGTCGATCTCCGCAACGGCGAGGCATGTTTAAGATTTTACTGTTAATTAAAAAAGAATAAACATCGACAGTTTGATTGTACGTTGCAGGTAGTTCACATTGACTACAACGTCTGCTTCGAAAAGGGCCGTCAGCTGCGAGTTCCAGAGAAGGTACCGTTCCGCTTGACTCCCAACTTGGAATACGCGTTAGGACCTTCCGGAATCGGATTAGAAGGGACTTTCCGCTTGTCCTGCATCGACATCCTTCGCACTCTACGGGACAACAGCGAAGTCATCCTGACGCTTCTAGAACACTTCATCTACGACCCGTTGATCGACTGGAAGGCTCAAAATGGCAGCAGCGAGTCCACTTTGGCCGGCCTGTACGTTATCAACCCTTCCTTGGCGGCCGAGTGTTCCAGACAGCGGCGCGCCATGGAAGTGGAACTAACCAAGGAGCTGTTTGCACTGAAGATGACCGAACTGGAATCTGATTGGCTGGAAAACAAGAGCGAACTCGAAGTAGTGGTACCGAGCGTTCAAGAACCTCTGCAAAAATGGATTGCTGAAAACGCCACTTTGACAAAGTAATATACATTTTCGTGTTTATTTTTCTCCAATCACCGTAAGTCTAATTCATAATTTTGAAAAACGTAGATTGAGTGAGGATATCCAGGACTTCCACGAAGAGCTGGCGGTTATAGTCGACTTGGCCAGCAACAAGCAGCACATGTTTCGCCAACCTGAACAGCTGCAGCAGGTGCTGTTGCCATACAGAGCAGCACTTGAAGGAGAAAACGTTGTCAGAGCAGCGTGGCTGGAGAAGAAAGACGATTGCGTCAAATGGGCTCAGCTTTGCGAGGTATGATAGTTGAATTCGACTGAATTAAATATATTTCAGTTATTTCAGATATGATAAAGAAACTGTGTTAACTATCTAGCAACACTTTAACGCATTTTTTTCTAGATGGCGTTTAACTCGCTGCTAGGCAACCAGCTCTCCTACTGGCATCAATTAGTCACCAAGTCGGTTCTCCCTGGGATAACCGGTTACCCCCTGGTGATGGATTTCCTGATAAGCAGCGGCCGCAGCGCGCTGGCTCAACAGGGGCAGTTGCTCGAACAGCAGGCTCTGACCGTTGTAGAAGGGCAGCAGCAGGCAGCAGCGATGGTTGTAGAGTTACTCAGCCGTTATGCGTCCATTGCGAAACTCTATCCACCATCCGGCAGAAATAAGCACAAGTATTACGTTAATTCTTTAGCTTTGTGATTTTTATTACAATTACAGGTTTTATTATTATAAATTCTGAATTGTATTACCCAGGATTCATTTGGTGGTCAGATGGATCGAAGAGCTCGAATCTGATATGACTCTGACCAGATGTCAACAAGTGGCGCAGCAGTTCCAGGAACAATTCGGTTTGGACGCATCGACTTTAGCTGTCCAGCAGCAGAATGTCCTCAATTTCCAGGTGTCGCTGAGTGAAATCCTCGCACTTGAGACCGACAAACTTCGACGAGCAGCGATCCTGGCTGGTGCGGATGAAACAGCAGCCGCTGCTGAATATCTTGTTAGCATTTTTTTCACAAACGGAATTAAGAAATGTCAATAGTTACTAAAACTTGTGTAAAATGCTTTTAAGAAAGAAGACTAAGTTGTAATTATGTGTATTCCAGGATTCCAAGGAAGCTGTTGAGAACTTCCTCATTCTGCACGACTCCAGTGAGCGGGAAAGCGGTCCCGAGGCGCTTCGCTGCGCTCTTCTCTCGGCATTGTCCGAGCTGTACGCTGCTGCTGAGACTGCTGACTTGAATATTGCAGCTGGACAAACCACGTCCACTGATAACGATGAACTGTATATCAAGACTCTGCAGTTCAATGTGTCCACAGTTCTTGTGCTGCTGGACCTGCTACCGGAAGACTCTCAACTTCTAGGTAAATTTGTTTTGTCGATTACATTTATAAGTTCAGTTAATTAAATCTTATTATTAGAACCCATGAAAGTGTTGCGACTGCTGGCGCAAGTATTCCGAGACGCTGAGGACTTGATCCTTCACAGCTCGTCCATCATTCTACCCGAGCTGCTGCTTTGCATGGAAGCGGAGGAAAGCTCAGTGGATGAAGTACTCAACAAGATACGCGATTTACCCACGTCAGGAGACAGCTTAAACGTAATTTGAACTTGCTTATCGCGATGACAGATGAATGTTATTTAAGATTCCCAATCATTGATTGCAGGTTCGGTTGAAAAGATGGGAAGAGCTTGTTGCAGCATCGGGGAAAAGTGAAGACCAGCAGCCAATGAAACAAGGGCAAATGCTCTTCTTAGGACTGAACGGGCTCTACGAAAAGCTGGATAACAGCACAGCAGCTGCTTTGGCAGCAGCTCAAAGATTGCTTGTCCAAAAGCCGGTCGAAGAAGAGGAATTTATGCGACAGACCATGGATATTGCTGTAAAACAAATCCATCCTTCTTCATCTTTTAGACCAATGATAAGATTTAATTGTATACAGGACGCGTGCGTGAATGCCAACTGGAAGGAGACAGTGCTCTCCAGCAAAATTTCCTGCATGGAAGATATGTTCCAAAGCTGTTCCATGTTTACGGCCAGCTTCTGGGCGCGCGATCCGAGTGCCGATTTCTCGGCGCGGGCCTATTTCGCTCTCATCGATACTGTGGCCACTGACTGGATTCGCGATTTCTGCTGCGGGCTGACTTCTGTCTGTTTGGGCAGAATCTGCCAGGCCCTGGATATCCATCGTAAGTCATAGATATTCGTTTTGTTAAATGAATAGAATATTCAAAGTCGTCTCATTTTCATTTTCAGCTGCCAAGGATACCGGCATGAGGAAACTGTCGGACCTTGTCACAACCAAACAGGAGAACTTTTCATCACCAGAAATTCTCGCACAGGTAAACGTACAGTTCTAACTGAACTGAAACATTTCATCCTAATGCGATTGTATCTTGACGTGCTAGGCTACAGCTGCACTTGAATCGGTTGTTGACTCGTGGCGCCGTCTAGAGTTGATCCGTAACGCCCAGAAACAGCAAAAGCTACAGGAGCTGGTACTGCAGCATATTCAGCAGCAGCTGGCGGCGCATGCGTGGATTCACGATGATTTGCTGAATGTTCACGGTTAGTTTGAGATGTTAACCTTAGGATGAGAAAGTATCTAAAACGTGTCATACTGAACAGGAACCTCAGCTCGCTTCCAGTTTTTACTGGAGCTTCGTCAAGGGCTCTCGTATTTGCTAACCCATTCACCGCAGCTCATCACACTGCACCAGCAGATAGACGCCCTTTCAGCACAGGTGGAGCAGCACTTGAAGTGGGGCGCAGCTTCGGATCCTTCGCTTATTTCCGTAAGTATTCACAGCGATTAAGCGAGAGGTCTTTTGTTATCCTTTAGTTTGGTATCTTCCAAGATTTTGGACGAGTTCAAGACGGCGCAGGAGAGCTGTCTTTCGACGCTGCAGGAAGCATCTCTCTTAGCCACGAGCATAGGAGGTGTCAGCAGCGCAGTGTTGCACTATGAGACCCTGAGGACGAGATCCGCTGAAAGTCTTACCTACGACTCGACTTTCTCGCAGGTATATTCAGCAATGTAGGCACTGCTTACGTAGAAGCTTTTATTTTACGAATTAAACCACAGACATTGAATGGATGAGGAAATTCAGTTTACTACGTTGTCTCACTTCAGTATCATGAGATCAGCTGGTAGTTAGGCGATAATTAATTAATTTTATTGTACAGCTGTTATCTCGCACCATCGAAGTGTGCACGATCAAGGACCGCTTCTCTGCGGTTCGTTTATCCCCAGCCGAGGTGCGCGTGGCTGAAAAGATTCCTGTTGAATCTGGAGCGACGGACGACTGGATTGAAAAGACACAGAAATACTATTCAGGTATGAATATTTACGTGGTAAACATGTTTCAGGTTGTAAAATCTGCTATGTGTTATTTATACATCTGTTTATGATTGGAGTTTTATGAATTATTGTGTGTGATTCCGTTACATTCTTATATTATGATATAGTATATGACTTATTGTGTGTGATTCCGTTACATTCTTATATTGTGATATAGTATACAAATTTATTTATGTTTGTTTTTCCTTATTGTAATTGTTTATAGAGCTTATACTGAAGCTGAAATCCCAGCTGGAGAAGGACCAGGAGCTGCATTCGTCCACTGAGGAGCACTTGCGCGTGGCTGGTGCTGATCTCCGCGGAGTGCTGTCTACTCATCATCAGATCATCTCCGACCTGCGCACCATCTTGAAAAACATGGCTCGGGTAAAACCGTCACCTTTGCCTCGTCAGTATTCCCGTTCATTTTAAGGATACCTTGTTTCCTTCCCGTGTAGACTGAAACAGCCGAAGGTAAAGTGACGAAATACTTGACGACTTACCAAGAATTCTGCGAGATTGGAACTGGGCTGGCTCGTTTGTTGACCACCAAGGATTTCGAACCGGAGCGTACGAAGAAGTGCGTGGAAGAAGCCGGAAAACTTCAACGTCTTATGGGTACTTAATGATCATTATCAAGAAACAGGCAGCTTTTGACCGCAGGATTGGTTATCCAGGTGTCGTTTACGACGTCTTGCCTTCGCTGGGATCTGCTGAGCCCAACGAGAATCCAGACCCACCTAGAAAACAAGAAAAAAACCTTACGGAGCCAGGTATGGTTTACCTTCTTATTTGCGTTTCATTGATGTGATTTTAATTTGTCATTTGAATGAAAGGTACCGCGACGGCCAAATCGATCTGGCACCGGGTTCGCCTGAAACTTGAAGGGAGAGATTTTAACCCTGACGTACAGCTTACCGTTGAAGAACAGGTAATCGTTGGTATACTTCTCTTTCGCTGTTGCTTTTGTTAAGACTTTGACTTGTACCTCGCAGGTGGACAAGCTCATCTCGCAGGCACTGGACATCGACAACCTGGCCCTTTTGTACGAAGGATGGACACCGTGGGTGTGAACGGCATAAAGAGAGAGGAGGCGGTCTTCCTCCTCGGTATCGTTATCTCTTAACAAAATAAGCAGCAGCCATCGCGGAACAAAAGGCGGAGTCTCGGGCTTAAAGAAAGAGAGGTGCATCGTAGCCTGTAACTGATGCCGCTGCTGGGGGGCAGCATTTAGGCTTGCACTTTTCTTTTCTGAAAGCTCTGCTGTTCAATGCGGCGGGCCGTGGCCGAATTTTTTTTTTCCTTCTCAACTTCTGTGGGTTAGCAAAAATAAGCTTAATTCCCCGAACGTTCCTCGCCAATCCTGGGGTGGAATGCTATCAGCCAGGGGAATACAAGAACCCACGCTGCGGAAGTCGGAAGCACTCAACTTTTTTTTCGTGTTTTATATTTGCATTTTCTTCATTTCATCTATTATATTTTCAGTTTCCGCTCCTTTTTTTGTCAGTTTATTTTTTGACCTGTGGACAAATTAATTTTTTTCCTCCCCTTCGAAATTTCTGTTTGGCCTTTCTTTCTTGCAAAATTATCTTTGGCAAATTCTTTAGCTGTTGCTTACGTAGTCTAGAAAAACAAATTGGGAATACACTTTGTGGTGGCATTCTCTCGTGTGTCGCGTTTTGGATTACAAACTGAACCCTATCCAGCACACGGCTGACCATTTTGGCCACATTGACCAATATTGTTGATTATACTTAAGAAATCGCTGAGTAGTGATTTTGATTATTACGTGAATGAATAAGAATCTGAACTTTCAAAGTCATTGAAAGTGCTAAGCGAGTTTGAATATATTTCAAAACGTGTCGTGAATTCTACGTGCCCTGTTTCCGGTGTCCGCGGTTTCGAGGCCAACTTGCGTCATATGGCATAAGGAAGAAAAGAACGGAAAGCGCGCACATGAATATCACAACCGTTTGAAAATGTTTTTATTTCAGAATATTAATCAAAAATTTATGAAAAGCAAGTTGGGATTTGTCTTCAACATTACAAATATATTGTCACCATTCTTTGTAAATTGAGAAAGGTTCTTGAACGAGAGAATAAAGGTATAGACACTTTGGAAACATGTTACACAGCTGTTGCTACGCCTGTCCTGCGCTTGGTTACGGAGAACGGACGTAGAAACCACAGTGTAGGAACTAATGGGGGTAACTCGCTATCTCTCCCATGTTAAAAATGCGGCACAAGGGTACATTTGCTCCCATCTACCAGCTGCTCGCAGGACTACGTTCTTCTCAAGGTATACAGCAATCGATGAATTCTTAACACTTTAGATATTTTAATTAAAAGGCGTCAAGAAAGCTTCCAAAACGTGTCGGTTCAACGAATTGTCGAACTAACGTGTCGTGTTAAAGCACAAGAATCGTAGCGGAAAAAAAATCCGTACCAGTTAATTTGAAAAGCTGCAATATCGTGCGTGTATTACGAACTGCTCGCATTTTAACATATGAAAACAAAATGAAAAACGGGGATTTTGAAGCTTTTTTGACGCTTTTTAATTAAAATCTCTAAAGTGCTAAGAAACCTTGTTATTTATCGTCTTCTAGCGTTTTTCAGCTACTGTTAAGAAACCTACATGCTTTATATGCCTAGCAGAGAAATGTTACATAACATCGGTGCAAAGTGGGCAAAAACTCGGGCAAAACGGGACGACAGAAGAGCATTGTTGATGAGCCGGGTGCCGGCCAATTTTTTTTTTCAAAGTTTGAAATGACACGGCACGCAGATTTTGCGATCTGAAATTATAAGACTGATACCAAAATGACCAGCGTGAAGCAGAGTACGATACGTGACACAAGAGAAGTTCAACATGTGTTAGAGATTTCTGAAAAATGCGTGTAAACATAAGGGGATGACACACACGGTAGGAAACGATTTTGCTTACAACGAAGATTTCATTCTAAGACATCCCTGCGGCTATCAAGAGTTCATCTCTGAATTTGCATGCGTTTGTGTTTAATACGAACTTCAATAAGTGCTTGTTTACTTATGCACGGATTCTTTTGTGCCCTCATCAGACGGAGTTCTGCAAGCAGCTGATAGAGGGCAGTGCGGTTGCCCTCGGCCGGCTTATTTTTCAAGTAACCACACTGGTTTGCCCCTACACTGTGGTAGAAAAGAAACTTGCCAGTTGGCTGCGGGCAGCTCGCCGACACGGTTTCGTGCGGTTGTTGTAACGCCACGTAACAGGTAACGTAAACATCAATATTTCTTTAAACTTCAATCAAGCAACACATTTTGCTAGAGACTAGCAAGAGCAACTGGCTTTTCTTGATATTTATTATAATTCCGTGTTTTAAAAGAAAAATTCATAAAGTTGTTGGAGCTAACTTTTTATCCTTGGCGTGCACTGGCCGCACGGTCACATGGCAACGCCGCGAGTCCCATGTGCGGCAATGGAGAGAAAGTGAAAATCTAATATTTTCTCTAAGTTAAGCTTTTCAGCATTTAAAAATACTTGGGCAACGGTAAAGTGTTCTTTCAAGAATAGACTTCAGTTTTCAACTTGTTAAAAAGGTTAAATAGATGTTTAAAAACACTTTTTTCATCTTGGAACTCGTTTCGCCTATTCAAACACTGTACTTCAGTCCGCAGGGTCATACCAAGCCTTTTCCCTAATATCTCCCTAAGATAGATCTGGCAACGCTTTCAATGCACCCCAAGGATTATAGACCAATATCAGTGCCTCGGGGGAAGGTTGTTCTAAACTGCAACTTGGCTGTTTTCTCGCTCAATTTTCGTCTGCTGTGCTGTTACTGTCAATACGCTCCTTATGAGCTAACCTAACCAAACCCGTGTAGTTTTCAACAAACTCAAAGAATAAGTTTTATTAGTATTAGAATATCGGCAAAAACGATGTACATCTAATGGCTTCAGTTATAACCAGGAAAATAATGCGTTAGCAAAGTTTTGTGTGTAAATCACACGACGGCTTATGTATGCGCAAGACGTGTTGTTGCAAGAAACCGTGTAAGCTGCACTTATGGCCTGCAATTGGAGACCAAAGAGAAAGGTTTAAACCAGAGAGATGAATTCGTCGTGGAAAAAAGCTGTGGTAAGCATTATGTACAAATCCATTCTCACACGACTTTCCGCTAAAGCCTGCGCTTACGTTTAGGTCTGTTCGAGCCACATTGAAGACGGAGGACTGTCAAACAAAACCTGAAACCTCTTCTCCTCATGTGGGGTACACTAAGGTTAAAACTGAAGTAATAATAACACCATGCTTTCTCATATGCTGCTCCACCACGACGTGTTTTGTAAATCTTCAGCCCGATATTCACAGTTGCCACAGCGGCTCTCCAGCTTAGCGCGAAGTACGCCATCGCGAAAAAATTTGTGACCTGTTATTTACCTGACTCTGTTAACCAATTTTTAAAAAATGATTCTGAATAAAAATTACGGTGTAAAAAAACTGTGTAATGCCATGTTTATTCGTTTTATTTGAGTCTAAGCAGTGGGCATCATTTAACGGGGTCAGTAATTTAACGTCGTCGTCAGTTAACGTTAAGCGTCACATTAAAGAATTACAACAGGTGAAAATTGTACTGGAAGCTTTTGGATTCCTGCTTCGATCTCCATTTGCCACTAGTGCCAAGCTTAAATCACGCTGCGGAGGATGTCGTAGTTGTAGTCGAGCAACCCGCGAGACAAATAAGATACTGCGATTCAGAATTCAGTCATAATAGCTCCACTGTAATGTTTCTGTTACCCCAGATGAAGAGTGGAGGTTTGGGTTTTTGTTTGACAGTTTCTCCGTCTTCATCGTGGCTCGAACAGACCTGAACGAGAACGCAGGCTTTAAGCGGAAAGTCGTCTTAGAATGCATTTGTACATAATGCTTACCATAGCTTTTTACCACGACGAATTCATTTCTCTGGTTTAAACCTTTCTCTTTGGTCTCCAAATCGCAGCTTGCACGGTTTCTTGCAACGACACGTCTCGCGCATTGAAGCCGTCGTGCACTGTTAAAAAAAGGATCGTAAAATAGGATCAAAAATGGGTCGAACGTTTTTTAGGACCCCATTTTTAAGAATACGACCCCGACTTTAAGAATACGACCCCACCCATTTACGACCTGAACTTTAAGAATACGACCCCGTATCGTTCCGGCGACGGCACCGTACGCAGGTAGCAGGTAGCAAATAACGCAGGCTGTAATTTGGTGCTACCCACTTCAGAATCCAACCTTGTGTCAGGCAACTGAGCTGCACCCTCGCACTGCATAATGTCAGCACGGGGAGTTCAGGTACCAGGAAACCCAGGAATTTGCCGATTTTCGGGGCTTTTAGGCCCTGAACGCGAGGTCTTGGTCCCGACCTTACCCCGTTGCTCAAACCGGCACTTCAGGTCCCTTACACGCAGCCGTACACTTACTCTGAATTACGCCATATATCTACTATACAGGTCCATTAACCAAACTAGACTCATCCACTGGATGCCACTGCAGCACAAAACGTAAAATGGCATTAAGTTTAAAAGTTCTTGTATTACAAAGGTAACTCACACAATCGCTAAACAAGAAAGCGAGGAATTTAACTGGATCACTGAAGATACCTTGAAAATGTCAAAACTAACGACGTCTTTTTGTTGCTGCAAACTTGTCTGCGGGGAAGTTTGAAAACTTGCTGGTCTGCAACCTCACATGTGACATGGCTGAATCCAGTTTGGCAAGCTATTGTAAAGCAGAACTTTAAAAATCTTCATCAAATTATATTAACTGTTTTAATTGATGTACCTTGCTGAACTCGTAGATGAAACGTGATCCATGCACGTTCCTACAGCATCATCCCCGTTTCTTTTAACTAAGCTGGTTGAAAGAAGAGTTCATGTTAATTGTAATGTTCTACTATTATCTTGTGTAGCGTCACCTCCAACATTGTGATGATGAAATTCGTTGAAAGGAAGAGTCTGCAAGTTTTGTCGCAAACTGTTCAGAGCGAACCTCTGGTCGCACCGTGTCGGGTTTCACGTACCTGCGTTCACCCCGTCAACGTGGCCTAATTTTGCTGTAAAAGAATGACACACTTGTTTTACGTATCCGTATCTGCAAATGCATTTGAGATTTTACCTTGCATGTTAGAAGCCCGACTGCAGATTTCCAGTCCAGTCACAACTACAAAATTTGAGTATGCTGTTAGTTAACATTGCGTTATGGTTGACAGTCTTATGGCTGCTTTAATAACAAAGAATTGTAGGAAATAGCTTACCAGACAGCAATTGGTGCCAATTATAGTAGCGCAAACGAGTGAAAAAACAGACACGTTTTCAAACTTCTAAGTTTCAACAGCCGTGACCGTTGCACTCAACTAAGTGACTCGCTGACTCGGACGCAATGGCGATGCAGCGTTGTCATATCTCTTAAACTGTAACGAGTCTGCGAGTAACATATTTAATTTTGGGAGAACGATCTGAGCTGTGGTGGTGAACGGACGCATAGTTGTGAGCTCCTCAAGAAAAGCGATCAGGAGGTTTTCTTGTGTTTAAAGCAGAATCTGATAAGGAAATGGGAATCGACCTAGTAACGTTTCGTGTGAGATGTGGCCTCTTTCGTGCCAGCCACGGGGTTAAAGCCGTACTGGATAATGTGCATCTTGGTGTATTAAAATGGACTGGATTTCTCATGATGCTAGTAGGTACGCAGTTAAATTTCTCTATTGGCCGAGTGGTGTTGATGCTGTTGATAATCGCTGGAGTCGAGCAAAACCCCGGTCCTGTCGTTCCGCAGGGTGACATCAGTGAGAAGTCGATACCACAGGGGCGAACAACCAAAAACTCAAACAAAGGAAATGAGGCAGAGAAAGGGGCAGCAGGAAGCATCAAGGATTACTGTGTGGCCCGAACAGCATCTACGATCGAAAACCCCAGGGTAGAGAGAGAAGACACCCAAGGCGGTATGCTGACGAAGTTGGATCTCGAACAGACTCTGCAGAAGGAGCTCAGGGGAATCACAGACAGCCTAAGGGGGATCGCCGATCAACAGAACAAGATGATGAACATGGTAATGGCACTATCTCAAGCACAAACGGAGCTCAAGGACGAGGTAAGCCAGTGCAAAGCGCAAATAACCGAAAACAGGTCTAAGATCGACGTGCTTCAAGAAGAAGTGACCCTACTCAAGTGCCGGCTACTACAGAAGAACCTGGTTATTTATAACATCCCGGATGAAGAGGAAGAAACGAGACCCCAGCTGTTGCAGAAGGTGGAAGGAGTGGTCAAAGAGACACTTAGAGCAGAAATGGGCAGTACGGTGTCGGTAAGACGCTTAGGTCGATACAGACAGAGTCATACAAGAGCAACCCTAATCGAACTGGACAGCGTGGATACTAAGATTGGCATCCTGAAAAACAGAAGGAAGCTAGCTGATACCCAATACGGCATATCTGAAGACCTGCCACCAGAAATAAGGAAAGCCATAGCAGTTTAACGACCATACTATAAGGCGGCACGGGCTAAGAATCTTAGAGCCTTTATACGACTGGATCGGCTGATCGTGGAGGAGACAACCTTTAAAGTGAAGGACGGGCTCATGGTGCAGACGGATGGTCCTGGGTTCGACTTGGATACGCTGAATGTACCCTCTGGAGGGACGCCACCGACGACAGAGACTGAATAGGGATACGGCCTGGACCGCAGCAAGAGAAATTTTTCATTACTTTTTTGGAATGTTTGTGGGTTCTTTAATCTAAATTGGGAGAGGGATCTGGTCGAATAAGCACGATATTTTTTGTTTGGTCGAAACGTGGGTGGCGGTTCCGTTACAGTCGTTCCAGTGTTTAACAAATTATGAACTAACATGGATTCCTGCGAAGAAACTGGCTTCAGTGTCCAAGGGTAGATTGTCGGGCGGGTTACTTTTTGCCTTGAAGAAGAAACTGGCGGGAAGAATATGTATCCTCAATGTCGGAGCCTCGGTGGATAAAATATGGCTAAAATTGAGATAAACCAGCGGAGTACGTTCGTGTGCTTCGGATACAATCCTCCTGAAGGCTCTAACTACTACCATCCGAACTTTTGGGCAGATATGGAAGAGGACCTGTGCGAACTGACTCACAGACATGGGGTTGAGAGAGTGTTAATTATGGGAGACTTCAATGCAAGGATAGGCCGCAATCAGTTAGGTTTGTTTAATGATGATCTCATCCATGACAGTCAACATAGAACCTTGGCTGTATCTCACCGAAGTGCCCTGGACGAAGTGGTAAATAACGAAGGGAGACAGTTAGACTCATTTTGCGAAAGACTAGGATTGGGGGTGATCAATGGTAGAGTATGTGGGGATATGGCAGGACACTTTACGTTTATGAGTGAAGTAGGAAAGAGCACAGTAGATCTATGTATAGCTAACTTAACGGCGTATAACTCAATAGAGTCATCGGAAGTGGTGCCAAGAACAGAATCCGACCACTGGCCACTATCGCTTGAACTGCATGATGGAAAGGAGGTTTTCGAAAAAGCTGAACTAAGACCACGACAGGCAGGAGGTGAGGTATTTGTAGTTCCAAGATTCAGATGGAAGGAGGGGGAAGTTGAGAAGTATAAAGCAAACTGTGAAAGACTTCTGGATGAACTCATTAAGGACACTGAGAATAGTAAGGGTAGTAACACTAACCCTGAGGAGCTAGTCATGAAGACAACCTTGGCCCTACGTATGGCAGCAAGGGGCATGCAGATGTCAAATAGTTGAAAAAAGAAAAAAAGGGGAAACAAGTGGTTCAACACGGAATGTCTGACCAAGAAACTCGCTGCATGGGACCTGTAAAAAGAATGGAAGGCAAGCAGTGATGAGGCTATAAGGACAAGAGCTATTGAAGCTAAACGTGACTATCAAAAGGCGGTTAGGAGGAGGAAAAAAGAGTGGGAAAATGAGCAAAATCGGGTAGTGGTGGAGCTAGCATCCTCCGATCCGAGGGCTCTCTGGGAAGTAGTGAGGGGAGCGGAGAGGAAGAAGCTAGAAAGGGCCGATATTAGTGCGGATGCGTGGAAGGGCTACTTTTGTAAATTGCTGGGGGGCAGGGCAGAAGAAGGTGAAGCAGAATTAGGTTGTACTAGCGGGTCTCCCTCAACTGCTGAAAACCAGACACTGAACGGTTCCATAACGATTGAAGAGGTTAGGGAAGCTTTAAAGGCAGTCCCGAATCGTAAAGCGCATGGCATGGACGGTATTCTGGGGGAGTTTGTATTTAAAAACAATCCTTTGGTTGAAAAAGCCTTCCACCTAATGTTTGAAGCAGTCTGGAATGCAGGCAGGTATCCTAAAGAATGGGCGCAAGGAATAATTCTTCCGCTGCACAAATCAGGGGACAAAAATAACCCGAACAACTACCGGGGAATAACGATTACATCAGCCATAGGGAAAACATTTAACAGAATAATCCATAAAAGACTGACTGCCTGGTGCAAAACAAACGATATCGTTATAGATGAGCAAGCAGGGTTCAAAGAAAGGAGCAGCGCTATTGACAACGTTTTCGTCCTAAGAACTATGATTGAATCAACCCTAGGAAGAAACTCTTCGAATAAGAAGCTGTACTGCGCATTCATCGATCTTAAAAAAGCCTTCGACTCTATTTGGCGGGAGGGATTATGGCATAAATTAGAACATCTTTGGAAAATCGATGGCAAAATACTTGACATTCTTAGAGGTATGTATGAAAAGGATAGTCTCTNGCGCATTCATCGATCTAAAAAAAGCCTTCGACTCTATTTGGCGGGAGGGATTGTGGCATAAATTAGAACATCTTTGGAAAATCGATGGCAAAATACTTGACATTCTTAGAGGAATGTATGAAAAGGATAGTCTCTGCGTGCAAGTGGAAAGCGGGAAAGTAACGGGAGAATTTCAAGGAACACAGGGTGTCAAACAGGGCTGTATTCTCTCACCTATTCTGTTCAATCTGTTCATCAACGACGTAAAGCAATTTTTGAGTAAAGACGGAGGGCACGGGTTTAGAATGGGAGAAGATGAACTGAATTTTCTCCTATTTGCGGACGACCTAGTGCTAGTCTCGACAACTCCTGTGGGTCTGCAAAGAAAACTTAATTGGCTGTCAGAGTATTGTCAAAAATGGCGGTTAGAAATTAACATACAAAAATCCAAGGTGGTAGTGTTTGCGAACGGGGGGAGACTGGCTAAGAGAGAAAAATGGTATGTGGATGGGGTACAACTGGAAACAACTAAAGAATATAACTACTTGGGGATTAGCTTCGCAAGCAACGGGACTTGGAGATCAAACATAAAATCACGATGTAATGCAGCTAACAAAGCCTTTTTTTTCATTACTTGGCTGGAAACAACTAAAGAAGCTCCCTTTTAAGACCTACCTTACTGTACTTAGAGTACGAGTTCAAAGTGTCTTACTGTATGGAGCCGAGGTGTGGGTGGTATATGGGGACCATCGCATAGACATGGAGCAACGTAGGTGGCTTAAGCGGTTTTTGGAGCTACCTAAAAGAACGCCTTCGTCGGCACTTCTGCTCGAAACGGGACAAGATCCCAGCAGCAGTTTGGCAAACTTAAGGGCATTTGGGTACTTCCTAAAACTGTTTAGGGACGAGAGAAACACGTGGGCGAAACGAGCGTTGATATACCAATGTACAATGGCGGATAAGGGGGTGGAGTGTTGGGGGAGGCAGATAAAGAATGGACTAGGCAGGTTGGGACTAGGATATATGTGGACGTACGGACCGCATAATAACAGGTCAATCAAAATTATTGAAGCCCGACTTAGGGACCAAACATGGCAAGACCTGTATGGCAAAGCAAGTAAACTCTCGTCACTGGATTTATTCTGTAAGCTTAAAGAGGATGGAGCGATGGAGGAGTATCTGGGGAGCAGAACGTTACGCCCCAAATTAAGACGAGTGTTGATCCTTATGAGGCTCGGCATTTTCAGGGGTTTCTCTTATTATGCAACCTCGCAAGGAGACTTCCGGACATTTACATCATGCTTGGCATGTGGAGCCAGTTTCATCTCAGAGCATATACATTTCATATTTCATTGCACAAAGCTTGCGCACGTCAGGGAAACATTTCTTGCCAAGGATTATCCTAAGCATGATGCACCAAGTTTGTCACTTCTCAGTGTTGTAAAAGAATTATGTTCAGAGAGCAAGTGTGTGCAGTTTGCCCGATTTTTGTATAAAGCGTTCTCTGCTGCGGCCGCTGGCCGGTAATACAAATAATAATAATAATAATAATCTGTTATTGGGTATTTAACAAATAATATCTTAATTGGATTTTTTTTAACGAAGTTGGCTCCCACTGAGTGGAGCACGACAATTCGTTCCGATGTTCACTTGCATTGAGGAGCTCTGGGTCATCATCTACCACGTCGTTCAAACTGAAACCCAGGGCTTTCGAAAGCAGCTGAACCAAGTTGACAACATTCTGCTTCCATCAAGTGAACTTTCAATAAAAATTATTATGCTGAACTAAAACCTGGCGTAACATTGGACTTTAGATAAGACCATATACTAGCGTCCTTGCACTAGGTTATTTCAGAACTACAACTAACTGTATGATAAAACTTGTTAGCTTTGTTGTCAGGGTTTGCTAGTTCTGAGTTTACATTGGGAGGCGCTGGTTGCTGTGTTGGTGGTTGGTAGCTTAGTAGACATATGTTTTCAGACTCCTTCCTCTCCAATTCCTCCTCCATCTTCCATTTGATGGAATCTTCTGCGTTTTCCTTGGCAGTCTCTTAAATAATATACATGAATCGACTGAGCATTGAAACTAAGCCTTAATCGGCCGCGGTAGTTGGATGAGGCTTGTCGAACGGTTTTTACAATTTCTGGATTTAATATTAGTTGCGCTGGCTCTCGTCCGTACTTCGTCGATATATATGGAGACGTTGTTCTTAACCCGGTAAGAACTTCGTCAGCAAGGCGCATGCGCTGGCCTGTCAGAATTAATAAAAGTAATTAATTAATAATTAAAGTCGTGGCGTCTTGACAAGTAATTTGGACCTTATGGCCGTGAAAAGGGGCGGTACCTGTGTTCCTTGATGGGGGTTTCAAAGAGTGCCTTGTGACAGAAGAAGACATTAAGTTTGTTTCCGATGCTGCAGAATCGGATCCCGACGCCCTCATCCTTTTTGCAGGTCCTCTATCATCCACCGCATGCTTTCTCTTCTCAGGTGCTTTGTGGCAAAAGTAGCAATTTGAATTCAACTCCATTTATGATCTCTTCCATTTCACGAAGAAAGTGGGGTTTTCTGAAAGAATTATTTGGTGAGCTGTCTAACTCGAGTTACGGTCACGTTTCCCCTGGCCATTGCTCGAGGAGCTCGTTCAACCTTCCCGTGCCAAACAAATCGAAGGAGGGTCAGCTCAAGCTGGTCAGCCAGAGATACACTGCATGGCAGAACTCGGGCGTAGTACACTGCCAGGGAAAGTACGTGTTGTTTTACGAAGGTAACTCGCTAGTGGAGTGTGTCAGCCGCCGAGTGCGATGTTTAATCGGGATCCTAATTTGGACAGTGGTCCAGGTGTTTTGGATCGTAATTTTGAGGTCGTCGATAAAGTGATTCCCGGCATATAAAGTTCCGCGGACTGGCGGATGCCTCCTACCTGGATTCATTCCCATTCTTGCCAGGGTCCCACACGTAGCAGACTTAGATAGGTTAAGTTTGCTCTCCAAAATGAGTGCGAAATCCGAGACGAGTTTTACCAGTACGCGCGCGGTTGGACCGTGGTACAGGTTCTGCAGGCACGCAATAAGGAGTGGTGGATAGTTCATGCGTTGCATCGTTTCCCGTAAGGAATTACTGTTGACTTTATCGTACGTCTTTTCGAGGTCTAGGCTGAGAAGTCCCACTTTGAAGTTCCAGTCGCGAGCCAGTTGGATAACGTCCCTGTAGGTGATAAGGCTTTCGCCGATATCACGTCCCGGTACACCACCCGTCTGGTCTGCTGAGACTACCTTATGGATGGTTCGCGTAATTCTATTGGTCAGGATCCTGAATAAGATTTTGTAATCGCAGCAGAGTAGCGAGATGGGTCGGAAGTCTTGGACGCTGGCAGGAGTGGTTGTCTTTGGCAGGAGCTTGATGAGGCTGGGCGAGGGGTTCCATAATATTCTTTGAAAGCAGTCGAGATACCTGTTCCCGACGTTTGGGGGTTACCCTGGATGTCGAGAACAGTCTAAATAGAAGAGTTCTGATATCGTCTGCGTTCCTGGGCAAGATCCCGACTCGAAGGTAATTCTCCCTCCACAGGATAAGTCTGTCCTGATCTGGCACGGCAGCCGGCCAGGTTTGCCTCTCCCAGTGAAGGACGTCGTTCTTGATGGCCTGCAATGCTGCTCGTCTTTCCTGAGGGGGTAAAGCCGTAGCCTCCAAGATCAGGTCCGAATGTAGCTGAAAAGTTGCTGCCACAAACATGGACTTCATCTGAGCGTAACGAATCGAGACTCTTCGGATGCCAGGCTTGAAAAGGTCCCCCCACCAGGCGAAGACGTTGGGGAACCCGTCGCGTTGTTGTCTCGCGCTGTGGAAGAACTCGTTGACGTTGTCGAAGTACTCGGACTCCACTAGAAGAGAAGCGTTCAACTTCCAGTACGGGCTACGGGGACGGGCCTTGCTTGGGCTTGGGGTAGGTACGGAAAACGACACCAGGACCCCCAGGTGGTCCGTGAGAGGAAAACCCACGAGGTCAATGGAAGTCACCGCGTCCCGAATTTCAGCACTGATATAGACTAGGTCGATTCTTGACGAACCTTTCGGATGAAAGTACGTGTGGCCAGGCTCACCCTTCCTTAGCGCTGGCCAGAGATCGACGAGCTGCAAAGCACGGACCAGTGTCTTTAGTGCTGCACATGTCCTAGTTTGGGTCGCCGCCGGCCTTGTTGACGTCCTGTCCGTCCCTACCTCTATACAATTGAAGTCCCCTAGGAGGATTGTCGGCTTCTTGTGCTTGTGGAGGTACGGTACTAACGTTCCTTAAAAAACCGTCCGAAGGCTGGTGATGTTAGACGGATTTGCTGGGACATAAGTGTTTGTTAAAACGAAACTTGGGGTATCCAGTTGCAGGATACGCCCGTCTACATCCACCGTTGCTTCACCGAGAGTCAAATGTTTTTTTTTTTAAATGTAAATAACTGTTCCCAGCGTTTTGGGGCCCAAATTGACAAATTCAATAAAATAAAGGTGCAGCAAAGAGGGAAGTGACGAGAAACTCACTTCTTGTAAACAAATTATATCGAAGTTGTTTTTAAGAAGCCAATCGGTCAAAGGATTTACCTTCACAGGGTTGGTGATCCCTGTGACATTCAGCGTAAGCAACCTGATCATTTTACCGGTCTGGGCGATTTAGTTCTCCCTTGGCCCCGGGGTAGGTGCTTAATAGGCGGCAATCCATCCGCTCCGTTGGCAGCATCGTTCTCCAAACTTTGTTTGCGGGCTTCAGATTCGTCCATGACTTCTCCGGGTGTGTCCCGTTGAGAGCTAGTCTGAAACATATCCTGGCCGCTGGAGTTGCTGGTGGACGGTTCGGTGTGTTCCTTTCCTGTCGAGCGCACCTGCACTTGGGACGGTGTCTCTTCAGTGGTCTCATTGTTGTCTGTGATGTCGGTCTGTATACGATTTTGTAATCGCAGCAAAGTAGCGAGATGGGTCGAAAGTCTAAAGCACTGGCCAGGTGTTTTATGAGGCTGGGCGACGGATTCCATGGGGGATATGTCACCGCGTGGTTGCCCCAAACCAAAAAGTCCTCGATGAAATCCCAGCAAGTCTTTATTAATTTCGTACCAGAGACCATCCGCGACGGGCTAACGGTTTGGGGAGGTCCCAAACGACTTCGTGGAGTTCAGCTTCCGTGAACAGAGCGGTGAGATGGACGTGGTCAGAGTCGTCCAGTCTCGGGAGGTCGGTCCAGAATGGGATAGGGTCGACCTCTGTGTGCTTTTCCTCGAAAAGATGTGCGAATAATAGTCCTTGGAAGCATTACGAGATGCCTGTTTCTGACGTTTCGGGTGTCCCCTGGAATTCGAGGACACTCGTAATAGATCAGTCTTGGTGTCGTCTGCTCTCCGAGCAAGATCCCGACTCGAAGGATAACACTCCTTCTACGCGGCAAGTCCATCCTGACCTGGCACGGCAGCCGGCCAGGTTGCTCGTCTTTCCTGAGCGGGTGAAGCCGTTGTCACAAAGATCAGGTCCGAATGTAACTGACGAGTTGCCCTCACAAACATGGACTTCATCCGAGAAAAACGAATTGAAATTCTTGGACTGTTAGGTTTGACAAGGTCCTCCTACCAGGCGAAGATGTCGAGGAACCGTGGAAGAACTCCTTGACGTTGTCGATAAACTCGGGCTCTGCGAGAAGAGAGACGTTTAGTTTCACGGTGAACCTTTCAGGTGAAAGTACGTGTGGCCAGACTCACCCTTCTTCAGCGCTGGCCACAGATCGATGAGTTGCAATGCGCGGATCAGAGTCGTTATTGCTGCACACGTCCTGGTGGGCGTTGCATGCCGGCCTCGTCGACTTCCTGTCAGTCCCCGCCCCGATATAGTTGAAGTCTTCTAGCAGGATCGCCGGCTTCTTGTGCCTGCGCAGGTACGGTGGCAAGTTATCTTCGAAAAAAAAAACAGTCCGAAGGCTGATGATACTGGACGCATTCGCCGGGGCATAAGTATTTGTTAAACCGAAAGTTGCGGGATCCGTTTGCAAGATACGCCCGTCTATGTCCAGCGTTGCTTCGCCAGTAGGTAAGTGTTTCTTAACTTAAGTAGCTGCTCCTGCGTTGTGGAGCCCAAATTGATAAACTCCAAATAAATAGGTAGCAAAGAAGGAAGTGACCGGAAGCTTACTGCTTGAAAACAAATAATATCGAGGTTGTTTTTAAGGAGGCATACGGTCAATAAGTTTCCTTCCAGAGGTCAATTTAGTTGACCTTCACAGGGTTGGTGACCCCTGTGATATTCAGCGTAAGCATCCGGATCATTTAATTCATTCGTCTGGGCGATTTATTTCTCACTCGGCCCCAGGGGAGATGCTTATTGGGCGGCGGTCCATCACTCCTTTGGCAGAGATCGTTCTACAAGGCCCGTGAGCGGTCTACGGATTCGTCCGTCAGCTCTTCGGGCGTGGCGATTAAGAGGTGGCCTGAAATAAGTCATGGCTGCTGGTGTTACTGGTGGGTGGTTCGGTGTGGTCCCTTTCCTTCTGAGCTCACATGCTTTTGGGACAGTGTTCCTTCGGTGTTCTCGTTGTTATCTGTTATGTTGGCCCAACCGTCGGATGACGGCAGGGTGAAAGCGGAGCTCGGATCTTCGGACTCTATCGGGTTCGGTACAGCCGGTGGGACGTTCAGATGCACTGGGCCCTTTAGGTTGGATGTCCTGCTGAGATCAGACAAGGTCATCGTCATAAGTTGCGAACGGAGTCTGGCCGTGGGTTTTAGCCGAAGTTGGATCAGCGGGAGTTGTCGGGCGGTAGGTTCAATGTTCAATTAATAAAAATATCAGTGGCAATACCGTCCCTCTCTGTAGGGCTGTGACCGAAGTACAGATATAAATGTAAAAAATGCCAGTAGGACAAGACTAATACCACAGTAGGGTCCAGTTAAGTAGCACTCTATGTAAATAAAATCACACTTGGGGGCAAAGTAAGCAATAGCGGATAAAAGGGTTGACCTTTTCCTCGAATGGGTGACGCTACTAGCTTCAGGAAAGCTCACGTAGGTCCCGGTTGTGCAGTACCTTGTGGACTTCGCGACCCCTTGTGTATTGCCGTACACTTCGACCTCGACGACACACCGATCCTCGATTGTTTGAACTGTAGTGACTTGAAAGCACGCTTCCGACCTCTCGCGTTCTTCCGAAAAAAATAATGTCCGATGCTAGGCAAGGTGTTAAAGATACACAAACTGAATGTTTAAAAGCTTAATAAAAGCTTGGAAGCAATTAAAAGATGTATGCATCCGGATTAAAATACGTAAGTGATCGTTAGTTAAAAGCCTAAAGCCCACTAGGGGGTTTGCGGTAGGTTTCCCATCCACGGAAGCGACCCAGTGCTTTGGGGCAGGTCGCCGCGAAATATGTCCTATTTCGCCGCATCGTCTGCAGGGACGGTGTTGCTGGGAATACGTCACGAAACTTTCCGACGTAAATGGAAGACGGAATGTGAGTCATAAGGTTTAACAGAGCAATAACGACACCGGTCTTGACCCCAATGTAGGAAGCACCCGTGAGGTCTGAAGAGGTTTTGATCTCGTCGCGCAGAGGAACGATGGCTCCATATTATTATGGAATAATAGTGAGTGACTGATTTTCGTAAACCAATTTGGGGCGCCAAGAAGGGGCCGAGTGTAGTGGGGTCGATCTCTCCCAAGGGAATGGCCCTACTCGAGCCGGATGTTTACCTGGTGACCTGGTTCTCACTTTCTTATTGTGAATGTCACGTAGTTTCAATCTTTTTATACTTAGAGCTTAGAGACGTTGTAGAAACGTAGTTTTTAGAAGAAGAGTCTTTGGGACGAGAGCAACGGGGAGTTCAGAAGAGGAAGGCAAGGAGAGAAGACGCCCAAAGAGAGAGAAATATACAAATCTACTAGAAGGTTTCAAGTGTCAAGTCATTCCTTTACACTTAACCGTCAAGAACATGGTGAAACTCGGGCCGAGATTCTCGGCGTGGTTGCACTCAAAAGGAGCATCGTGGATGCAAATCAATTTGCGCATGGCGCCTATATGGGCTTTTGCCCGTGGAAGAGAGTGGTACCCTCGTGGTCCGTGATGAAGTTGTCGAAGGTTGCCTGGCGACCGATTTTTACACTGATTTTGTTACCATTACTGCAGAACTGAATCCTGACGATGTCGTACATTGTCAGGTCTTCTTTCATCCACCTCATTATTTCCCTCTTCAGCGGCTCTGTGGCAAAGGCTGACAAATCGAATTCGACGGAATTTTTAAACTCCTCCATGTTGCGCAAAATGGGAGGAGTTCTGAGGAACGGTTGGGGGGAGGGCGCTGGCCCACCCGACCAAGGTCACTTCCGCTAGCCGCTGACCACACTAGAGGAGTCCTATTGTTTTCTGTGCTCCTGGGCAAGGCACCGGCTGTACGGTA
The DNA here is from genome assembly GCA_022114935.1 of Leptestheria dahalacensis. Lineage (NCBI taxonomy): Eukaryota > Metazoa > Arthropoda > Branchiopoda > Diplostraca > Leptestheriidae > Leptestheria > Leptestheria dahalacensis. The sequence continues at coordinate 10,153 of JAIQCU010000058.1, read as the reverse complement.
ACTCCTTTGCAATGCGACAAGTCCCATGCCCTGGCACGATAGCTTTCCAGATTTTATCTCTGCAAGAGGAGGACGGTGTGCTTGATGGCCTGCACTGCTTCCCGTCTTTTCTGGGCCGGTAAAGCGGTTACCTTTCGGATCAAAATCCGAATGTAGCTGTCGAGTTACCTGGCCAAACGCGGACTCGTCTAAGCTAGGGCAGGGGTATGACAATCTCAGTCAAGGGGAAAAAGAAGGGGAGAAAGGAGTTAAGGGAGACAAAAAAAAGGAAATCTTAGAAATCTAGACTATATCTTTCCTAATGAAGGTGAAGGTAGTATGCAAATTTGACTTGACAAATTCATATTTCTTGTTCCCGGAAGGTTTTGTATTTTTTGTGTGTTCCAAAACCCGAAATTCACCGCAAGCAGTACTTTGTAGGTCATATCTAGACATACCATGATTACTTATATTGCTTTATTGGCATCGTTCAAACTTTTCAGGTGGGGTTCAAATCGCTCAATATTGTTGGTCCTAAATCACTTACTATTTGTTATATGATAATACATTATGTTGTATTAAATAGATACTTAGGGGCAGTAACACGCCCCGTTAATGGGATTTTAATGGGATCGCCGCTCCTTGCACCTGCCACACTTGTACCCCTCGCGTGGCTTGCTTGTTTTTTCTCAAGCCTTTTATCTCCCGCACGCAATTTCTCCAATCCGCATGCCGCAATTTCGAGGGTCCAGCTTGCGGCTCGAGTTCTTCAACTTAAAAATGGGATTAAGAGCCGGCATGTCAACGATGGGGTCTTCCGTTGGATGGTCCAAAAGTGGAGCTTCAGCAGGAAGCGTGAACGCTAGAAGATGCGGACAGGTTTCGTCGCCAAGAGGCCTTGCCACTTTGATCTCATAAGATACCAGCAGGTCCCGAGTTATAATTACCTGTTCCTTCTTTCGGTGCCTATAAAAACCGCGTTAAAGAGTGCGTCAATTGTCGTCTTCGCTGGAGTTAACAAGTATGACAAGTAAAAAAAAAAATACTGTTTCTGGATCGTTGTCCCATTGGTTTTCACCACATGCAGCTTGGTGTTTCCTTATATGAGTAACCTCGGGTAAGTGATACACGAATTCCTTCATATCGTTGCTCGATTAGGGACCACCCGGATATGGGAGCTGTTCTCGTAAGATGGCTCTTAAATAGTGGCAAGAGCTAAAAACAGAGAGCTTCACTAATCCGAGTTTCGGAGGGCCAAAATATTGGTTCAGTTCCGGTGCGAACGCTCTGTGATGTTAAATTTTGGTTGCTAATTAGGGAATACCCACGGTTAGAATTAGGTAAGCGATATTTGAATTAAAGCGTAATATGATATCAAGCCTTGTTACCACTCCAGCATGAGCAGTTCCGCCGCTTAAGCGTTAGAAACGACCGCGCAACAGGTTTTTCGTAAATAGCAGCGGATATTTTTTGGCCGGTTATCAACTCTTAGTCAGCGGTCCCCGCAATTCTGGGGGGTTAGGTTAGGTTAGGTTAGGTTAGGTTAGGTTAAAATAGGAAAAAATCAATGACAATACCGCCTCTTTTGTGTTGGGCTGTTACCAAAGTGCGAAAAGCTTCTAAAATTCTCAATATAAACCACACTATAGGGCTCCCAATGACGATTCGTGTCGCCCGGGCCCAGGTTCTAAGATCACAGATGAAACCCTCAATTAGAGGGGATAGTACCCTTCACCTCGAATGGGTGGCGCTACTAACCAATTGGTTCACGTAGGCCTCCTTGTATCACACCTGTGGACTCAGAAACCCTTCCGTACAAGCGACCGACCTTCGACTTTGTTGTAGTGGCTACTATGGCCACCACCCGACCTCGATTTCCAACTTTGTACCTAAGTGCCGACTTCAGATAACTCATACGGGGTTTAAAATACCACACAACATAAAATCTTTTAAAAGCAAGGAAGCTTTAAAAGCGGTGTGCACCCGGGTTAAAATACGAGCATGCGTTAGTTAAAAGCTGATAAAGCCCGCACTAAAACGTGCGTAAATAAGTAACGCTTTGAAAAAGATTAAGTCCCGGGTACAACGTGAAAAAAAATCTTAAGTTAGCGTGCTGGCTATACTAGCAGACGGTCTAACGCGACCTTCACTGGCCGAGAGCACACTTAAGAATCTTCTGCTGTCTGCTGTTACAGGGGAAAATTCTCGCCGAATATGCTGCCAGGGGTAGCGCCTGCTGCTTTAAGAATTCGGTCCGCTGGTGAACTGGGAGTTTCCTGGCTCTGTGATTGCCGAGTATTCCTACAATCTCGTTTCCAACGCCATCCCATGTGCACCGGATTGTCGACTCGATATCTTCATTGAAATTAATACCCCGTAGGTGAAATTCAGTAACCTGGCGGATTCCTCCCGTGTTCTCTTTCTCGCAGTCCTGCTACGGTCCTAGACGTCAGCGTTGCGATTTCGGTAAGTTTAGCTTGCTCCCTGAAGCGGATTCAAAGTCAGAGACGATACTGACAGCTTTCTCGAGTTCCTCATTGGATGTGTAAAAGACGGAGACGTCGTCGGTCATCGTTTTGGAGACCAGTCGGTTTGAAAACTGCCGTAGTCCCATTAGTTCAGTCCTGAGGAATGTGAGGAGGGGTTCCAGGAAGATATCAAAGAGGGCCACAGACATAGGGCAGTCTTAACGAAGGGAGTCTTCGACGTTTATCGCGTCCGACACTTGACCGTTGACCAGCAGACGCGCAGTAGCTCCGCGGTATAGGTTTCTCATCCATTCAATGAAGACCGGACTGTAATTCGGGTGATGCATGGTCTTCCGGAGAAGGGTTCTGTCGACGTTGTCGTAAGCATTTTCCAGGTCGAGACTGAGGAGACCTTCGCGTTCTCTAGAAAGCTAAGTGATATCCCGGTATGCAATTAACCTGTCTCAAATATCCCGTCCGGGCACTCCGCCCACCTGGTCAGCAGCGATTAGCTTGTGGAGCGTTCGTGTAATGCGTTTGGTCAGCACTCGAGAATTTGTAGAATTCATGTGAAATGCCGTCAAATCCTGGCAAGCGTTTGTTGGGCAAGTCACGGATTTTTGTCCAAAGTTCTGCCTCGTTAATTGGGGCCACAAGGTTGGCATGGTCGTCGTCACTTAGCTTGGAGAGGTTATCCTAGAAGGACTGAGGGTTTCCTTGCGGCGATTTTTTCGTGAAAGATGGTAGCGTAACACCCGTAGAGAGCTCCCATTGTACCCTCTTGCGAAGTGTGCAAATTACCTTCCGCATCTTTGATGTTGGTGACGGTAGCAGTTTGGCCTCTCCTTCGCTCCTGGGCAAGGTCGCGGCTTGACGGCGGCTCCCCTTTAACAGGATAGGAAGGTCCCGCACGTGTTCTGCATCCGGCCAGCAGTTTTTGTTCCCAATAACGGACATCCCGTTTGATGGCATTCAGGGCATGGATTCTCTCCTGAGGTGGCAGCAGAGTCGCTTCCAGGATTAATCTGTGTGGAGCTGCCTAGTGGCTGCTTCAAAAGACGCTTTCACCTGAGAGTGGCGAATCGACACCTTACGGTATCCTGGTTTCATGAGAAACTCCCACCAGTCAGCTACGTTGGAAAATTTGTTTTGCTGGGTTCGCGCGCATGCGAAGAAAGTGTCGATTTCGTTGACGTACTCAGGGCCATCCAGGAGCGGGCTGTTCAGCTTCCAGGAGGATTTTTGAGAGTGACGCTGGTTGGGTCCTGGAGAGGCTGCTGAGACGGTAGCGATAATGCCCAAATGGTCGGTAAGCGCCTAAGCAATCACCGCAATGGAAGCGACACGTTCCTTCAAAATTAGCACTCTCATACAGTCGATGGGAGAGAACCCATTTGCGTATTGGTATGCCCTGGCTCCCCTTTCCGTAAGGCTGGCCAGAGGTCAGTCATTTGCATGTCTTCGGAGGAACCGAGGATGAGCTGGACGCCGCTCCGTCTGTAACCTACTCGATGCAGTTGACATTTCCCAGGAGGAGAAGCAGCTTTTTGGTCGCGTAAAGATACGACGGCCAAAGTTCGTTAAAAAAAATTTCGGAAGGCGGTGATTCTGGAAGCGTTTGCAGGGGCGTAATTGTTGGAGATCATGAAATGGGGGGTTTCGATCTGCAAGATCCGTTCGTCTAAATCCGCATTATAGCAGATTACTTCAATTTGGTTTCCAACGTAGATTTCCGCCCCCAGCGTTTTTAGTCTTAAGGTGAATGGCTCCCGCATAGTTGTCCAAAGGATATAAAAAACAGACTTCTTGTAGGCAAAGTGAGTCCAGGTTTTGCTAGGTTTAGCTGGAGCAAAAAAGGGCGTTAACTCTTCAACTTCTCGGGATTTGAAATACCGGTTATATTGAGGGTTAAAACGCGGACCATTTACGTGCGGGGAGATTTGGAACGGCCTCGGTCCCTGGAGGGAGCTTTGGTAGGCATTTGTACTCCAGGTTCCTGAAGTGAAGGCGTTTCCAGTTCTCTACGGCGTTTCCTCTCTTCCGTTGTTTCCGTTTGTTCCAGCTTGCGTTGTGGGGTTTCGCGATTGAAAAGGGGGGGGGTGGACGTCGTAGCGAACAAAGGGGGTCGAGCCCCTGTTGTCGAAGAGTTGTCGTTGCTTGTCTTAGGAACTAGAGGCGAGGTGGATGCAGAAACGGGACTTCTCTTGTCTCAGCTGAAGGAAAAGCAATAGCCGAGTTCATTGCAGGCGGATTTGTTGCAAAACCATCCTTTCGATCTCGGGAGTCGTTTGAGGTAATTCGTTAGACGAGGTTTGTGATGACCCATGGGCCTTCGGTAGGCGTGGGATCCGTTGACTGGGTGATAACAGTTGGTCGGTAGGTTTTTCAGCCGCGGGAGCGTCCAAGATTTGTTGGCAGTTTATGGCAAAGTAGCCATTTTCGTGACAGCGACGATAGGTGCCGGGCTGCTGCGGGTAAGTAATAAGCAACGATGTTTTCCAACATAGACATATTATAGAATGTGGGATTTCAGGTCCATCACCGCAATTACTACCCCAGTTTTAACGCCGCTGTAGTATTCGGTCGGGTCGTCCGGAAATTAATAGACTTCGTCCTTCATCGAAAGGGTGTCTCCGTACTGTTCCAAAGCAAGTTCAGTACTTCCGTGGTCGGAGTCCAAGGGAGGGGCATCGAGGATTCGGATGATTTTACGCATGACGCCTCTACGGCAAATGTGAACCTCGTGGTCTTGAAACGTGATCGCACCTTCATATTTGTGGTCTTGAAACGTGATCACACCTTCATATTGTTGTTCTTGAAACGTGACCGTACCTTCATATTCGGTGATAAAGTCGTCGAAAGTGTTTCAATGGCCGAACTTCACGTCGATTATATGTCCGAAGCTATAGAATTGTATACTCACGACGTCGTTCAGCCAGAGTTCCTCCTTCATCCAACGCATGATTTCGCTTTTCGGCGGCTGGTAACAAAATCCGACAGGTCGAATAATACCGTGTTTTCAAATTCCTCCATTTTCAGGCGAAAATGGGACGATCAAGAAGCTAAAAGTGGGCACGCCCTTCCAAAAGAGGGGGGCCTTTCCCGCTGACCACGTGCCACGTGGAAAACGGAAATCGGAGTGTGCAAATTTGCACCGAAAAGATCACAATGGACAGATGCACAAAAGTGCGCGGATGCAAATTCGTTTTATTTCTAGTCACTTTCCCTTTTTTCACGTGCTGAAGAAGACCTTCAAAAACAGGCAGAGCGGGTCAGGTGCGACTTGACGCCTTAACCACTCGGCCACGACAACTTGTGTTCCTTGTAATGACATCATTAATATTGAAAAATTGTCCGGTACTTGATTAGCAGTTAACTTTCCTTTGTACTGGAGTAATTGTTAAACAACCGAAAGTTATACGGACCAACAATCTATTTAATCATGTAACTTAGTTCATAGATTATATAAGTACCTTTTGAAGTTTCCGGGTGCGGAAAGTACGGCCTCAGGTTGGACGGATCAGGCACTGTTGTGTATTGAGAGGATTAATCTTAAACCTACGACTCGGGCGCTTAGACTGGGCGACTTTGTATTATTGTTCCTGGGTTTATATACACACAAGGGGCACACGAGTTTGTAGAGAACCTAAAACGAAGAACCACTCAAACATGCAATTAGATTCCTAGGGGCTACAACATAACAATCCTCCGGGGCCAGGTTGGCCCGGCAGTAGTGACCCTGCCGTTTGACCGAGGAGTCCCTCATCCTTCGGTTGCGCCTTCTGCCTGGACATCCTCGTCGCCACGTGTTATGTATTGGGAGGCGTTAATCTTAAACCTACGATTGCTGACCTGGTACATCTGCTTTTGTTCTTTTGCAGGGATGACCAGCAGTGCAGCGAACTGCTTCAGCGTGGATTTCATCGTGGTCCAGCAGGCAAGTGTATCGAGAGGGTCCAGTTCCGTTGCGGCAGTTTCGATTTCGACGATTTGCGGCTCCAGTTTGCCCGTGTCGTCCGTGTCCCATGAGTTGAGCACATCTTTTTAGGTATAATTAGTTTTGTATCCGAAATCGACTAATACCTGTGTTTTTTCTAGGGTTTCGACTGGAAGATTCACCGTGCGAATGAGAGACTCGAGCTCATTGATAGCATCGTTCAGTTCTTGTTCGAGATAACGTTCTGTGATTTCCGAGAGGTCCAGAAGAGGGGGGGAGGGGTAGTTAGGTTAGGTTAACCTAACCCCAGGCGTTTTCTTTCGAGGGGACGTTTTGTGCCGTGCCCGTCGGTTTCGACGAGCGAAAGACAAGAACTGGCCCGTGCCTGCAATCTGAATGCCCACAGTTGAACTTGAAAGCCGGCAGTCTCCGGTCGAAAAGAAGGGCTACACGAACCAGACTGCTGGCGCGCGATCTAAACTTGTTTTGATAAAATATGTGTTTTGAAGTAAAACACTAAACGTAATCACCTCAAGTGGGTAAATCGATATATATTAATTCGTTTGTGATGAATGCACTTGGATAAATACGGGCTAGCATAGAAGAAATAAATGTTGTTTGCTACATATATATCAATGCACTTTTTGTGAAATCAAGTTAAACAATAAATTTGGGAATTCGTCTGTCTATATGAAACTACAACATGTTTGTAAGATTCTTGGTTCTGTTGTCTCCGGTTGTCCTGTTGTTTCCTCCTCAGGCATAGGGTGGCATAGGTTCCCTGATACAGTAGGTAATTTAACCATCAGTTTTGAACGATTCTAACCAGAAGGGAATACGCCTTTACCGTCTTGTTGTGTGTAGTTTTACAACTACACCGTCCTCGTGAGCAGTGTCCACAAAATCCCCATTTGTTCTAAAGTTCTTCCAACCCGATGATGGTATCCGCCGTGCTAAAAAAAGTCAATAAAACACTTTACAGGGCAACAATAAACGTATATGCCTTACGTAAATAGCAAGAAGAAATAAAATTCACTAGGTTATTCAACATTGGATTACTTTTCACAGTTTTTCCTCCCATACTGTATAAAAGCTTTACCGTTAATACTTTACCTTTAAATCTTAATTACGTCTGCCGCCGGCACTAGACAGACTTGCTCAGTGTTGGGTCAACTTTCTTCTTAACTTTTCCTAGCCTTGGCGGTCACTTTGGGCCGACAAGTTCAAAAGAACACCTCTGTTCGTCAGTGCCGCTCGCTCAGAATCTAATGAACACGTTTGCTCGTAAGTTCGACGGTACGGCAAAGAACGTCCTGTGAAAAGAACATACCTTTAATCTTACATATTTCAGAACTCGCAGGCGGCTTTGTAGGGTGCGATTGCTAGACTCTTAATCAGTATCCATGCAATGCCCATATTGACGTAGCCGCAGCAGCGAAAAGAACTATTGCGTCGTAATCGACAAGTTTCCTTATAGCCATTTCTTCGAAGCAGGGCAGCTTCCCTTCCGAATGCTTTGCTTGGAATATCTGTACTCTGTAAGCAAGGAGGGAAAGAAATAGACTATTGTGGCACAGCCAAGATTAGCATTAACTATAGTTTACCTTTGCGAAAGACCGTCTAAAGCTTCCTTTCTTAACCCGGGCATGTTTGTTTCGAAACGACTACAAAGCGATGTCGAGCGACTACATTGTGACTATCAAGTCATAAGTTGCTTGGGTTAATTTGGTGCTGAAATAAGTAAGTTCAACCAGGCATTAATTAAACAGATTGCTTTTATTGGTAGCCAGATCTATGGGACTTGGCGTTTTGGCCTGTTTTTTACAACATTTGCAGAAAAGTCCCTCGGGGTCTTCGACTTTCGGCCACGTTTGTCTTATTGTTTTCTCGGTCGGCCCGCCTTCAACATCGTGATACCTCTGGTGACAGAATCTATCCTGCGGTACATTTCGGTTGGGACATTTTTGGCCTTTGGTTGAACTGGAATCTTTTTGGCAGATTTGACTCCGTGGTGTCGAGGGAACGTGGAGTGTATGGAAATATTGACCTGTCCAAAACTCGTTCCTAGATTATTCAAGTGAAAAATCACATTGCACAATAAATTGGTTCTCCCATAGGAGTTCAAAACATAACAATCCTTCCACCATAAAAAAACAACATTATGAATATAGAAAATTTGGATCCAGAACAGGCCGTCGAGTCCGTTGAGACCTCCTTAACGCAGGAACGGAATCTGGTTATCTCTCAGTGACATGGGTAGGTTCCAGTTGCTCCGGACCTTCCGGAACAGTGACATCTTCAGGCACGTGAGGTTGGGACCTATGGACGGGTCCCTCCCATACCACCTCCGAAGGTTCTGCTGGTGAAGGCTCCCTGGGTAGAATTTGATTAACATGCCGTTTCATAACGGAACCGTCCGTTTGCACCAGATACAAGTAAGTTCCGATGCGGCTCTGTATCACCCCCGGCAACCATTTTAACGGACCTGGATGGTAATTTCGGATCCTCACAGGCTGCCCAACGGTAAAGGACTTGCACATGGTTTTCTGCGTGGTCTTCTCTTCGGGCTGCATCAAGTCCAGTAAGGAGCGGAATGGTCGACCCAACAGTGCTTCCGCTGCGCAAACTGCTCCATCCTCTGCGACGTGAACGGCGTTTCGTTATCCGACACCATCTCCCGGGGCAGGCCAAACCGCGCAAACGTAGACCGTAGAGCCTCCAGCACAACAGTTGATGTTGCGGTTGGTACCGGGAAGACCTCTGGCCATCTGGAGGTAGCGTCTTATTACCACCAACAGCATCTTTCCTTTCACAGGGCCTGCGAAATCAAGATGGAGGCGGGTCCACGGTACGTCTGGGATGTTCCAAGAGGAGTCTCTAATCTGAGGAGGATTGTTTTCTACCGCTTTGCATTCCGAACATGAGGCGACTTGAAGCGCAATGGCCGCATCCATGTTTGGCCACCATACGTAGCGCCTAGCCAAGTTTTTCATTCGAACAATTCCTGTGTGTTCTTCATGCAAAAGCTTGAGTACCGCCGCCCGCAAGGAGAGTGGAACAACCACCCGACTTCCCCACAACAAAACATCACTCTCAATGGAAAGCTCCAACCTCAACTTGTAAAAAGGCTGCAATTTTGAAGATATATCAGATTTAGACCAACCCGATCTCACCCGGTCGACTACTACAGACAATAAGGGGTCTTTGCGTGTCTCGGCTTGCACCAATTCACAAGTTAAGGGCCCACTTTCCAAAAGTTCTAAATTGTAACAGGCGGCGATAGTAGCATCCACGTCATCGTACAACGTGTCCACGGGGGCTCTAGAGAGAGCATCTGCATTACCATGTTTTTCCGAATTTCGGAAACACAAGGTATACGAATAGGCGGCAAGTTTAGTGGCCCATCGCTGCATTCGAGCCGCCGCCATGGACGGAATACCTGATTTTGGACCTAAAGTAGCCAACAGAGGCTTATGGTCTGTAACCAAAGTGAATTGCCTCCCGAACAAATAATCATGGAAGCGAGTGACCCCAAAAACCAATGCTAACCCCTCTCGTTCTATCTGAGAGTAGTTGCGCTCAGCAGAAGACAAGGTTTTCGATGCGTACGCGACCGGCCGCTCATTCCCATCAGGGCAAGTTTGTGTCAACACCGCACCCAAACCCACAGCCGATGCGTCGCATTCCAATTTAAGAGGCCGATCGGGATCATAATGACAAAAGACGGTGTCGGAGCAAAGAGCTTCCTTGATTCTGTTCCAGGATTCCT